>JAZAVJ010000067.1:0-164884 GCA_037954315.1 Neonectria punicea
GTCCGTCCATCCATCCATGCCATGTTGATTGTCGGTACCGGAAAGCCGTGTTTTTCTTTTGGGCCAACAAGAGTCGAACAATGGGAACGAGGAGAATTACTGATTACGAATAATCTGTCCCCGACCACGTGTTTTCTCATCGTGCGTTTCGAGAAGTGCCGAGACTGACGGACGGATGGACGGCCGGTTGGGTCGGGAATGGTCGGGAATGGTCGGGAATGGAACCCCCCCCCCCCCCAACCAACCAACCTCAACTCCAGCTCGACGCTGCCTTCCAATGCAGCGCAAGTGGTTGGGCATGCCTGCATCGCATCCAGCCATCAACCATCAAGCTAACTAGGCAGTCCCTACATACAGTAGACGCTCCCTAAAACCTCCCTCCCCCGCCCGGGCACATAACATGCGGCAGGGATAGCAACTCTACCCAACTTTACTCTGTACTCTGTACTACGATTGCCCACAGCAGGGTCTGGAACGCTCAACACTCTCAACACCACATGACATGACATGACATGATGCATCCACCAAAAGCCCCAAAAGTCTTTGCAAAATATATCCATGTCCATGTATTTCCTGCTAAATGTACGTCTACTGCTCCGAGTCTGCCATGCTAAACCATCAATGAAAACACCTGCTACTCATCCGTTCTGTTGATGATTTGATATCTTCCGTGAGTTCGCCGTCCAAGTAAATGCCCAATCCCATCAAGTCCCAAATGTGATACCTGCCGCACCGTCTTGCACCGTCTTGCACCGTCTTACACCTCCTCTTCTCCAAAATGCTCCGTCTCCAGATGCGATGCACCTCCAAACTCCGGCATGAGCCGCTTCGCTCTTTCGCTCTCGAAAAAAAATGAATAAAAAAAAAGCCCCCCCCCCTTGGTGGGTGGAGTCCCGGCAATCGAGACCGTGTGACTCAAAGGGGGGAGTGTAAAGAAACAGAAGCAATTCCTGACACCGTGCAAAATGCTGGCTAGTGCCTTTTCGTGATGAGACCAAAGGAAAAACTCCAAGGAATGCCGATCGCTTCTAAGTCATGACCCATTTCGAATGGGGGTTGGTTCGTGGGTTGTGTGGTGTTTGTTGTGTAGTTCATCCTCCTATCGTCGCATCCAATTGCCGAGGTCGGTTCGGGTTCAATTGGTGCGAAAGCCTGTGAATTTCCGTCGTTGGTGTGCGTCCAAAGTAGTGGTAGTGTCGTGTCGGATGTTTGCTCCGGCCGGAGGCGTGCGTCTCGACCAGTAATCTAACCCCCTCCCCCGAGTCAGGTCGTAATCAATCCAAGCCGTGATGTCAGTGCCTGGCTTTTCCCTGCATCGGGACGAGGCCTAGGGCCGGGTTGTGGGACCGCTGGCTCGCGTGCTGGCCTTCCAAAACCCTTCCACTGTGGAAAAATTTGCATCATATTACCAATGCGTTGGTAGGCCGGTCCAGGGTTAGGGATTGTTGTCGGCAGGCATCCGATTGTCGTCCTGCCTGAATCAGCGTTGCAAAGGAACCCTGTTCAGGCACATGACGTGTCATCGCCCTGCCAGCGTCTGCCAGCCAGCCTGCGTCTGAGGTGTCAGGGTTCCCCGTTGGTTGCCCGACCCCATCAGCGAGAGCCCATTTCGGCCTTCACGAGGTAATGGGGATCCACCGCACCGGGACACCGTCAGACGCAACCTCGTAGGGTCTGGTTGTTGTCTTCCTCGGTGGCAGCGCCCATCGGGCTCGCCCCGGTCGCTGGTCATCCAGTTTGCCGCGCTTGCGCATCGCCATCTCCATCACTGCGATGCGGATGAAGTCGGGGTTCTCGCGCATCTCGCGCTGTCGCATGCCAGGGGGCGATGCTAGAGCCGGCTGGGTGGGGGCCTGCGGCTGTGGCTGCTGAGGTGCAGGGGACGTTTGTAGCGACGTCGCAGGATAAGAGTTTCGGCCGGACGGCTGCGCGGATCGGCTTCGCTGAATCTTGTAGGTGCGCATCTGGATTGATGCCGCGAAAGTTCCGGCCCTGTACGTCTTTGACGGAGACTCGATGCGCGAGTTCGTGGTGGGGTTAAGGTACCGACGCATGGCCTCCGAGGGGATCTCCTCGAGAACCGGAGGGCGACGCTCATCCGTGTAAGGCACGTTGGGATCGATAGTAAGGATCGATCGGGTTAGGAAGTCGTCCGGCGGGATAGAGGGAAAGTTGATGGCGGAAAAGGACTTCGCAGCAGACCTCAGAGCTCGCAGCGAGGCAGTCAAGTTGGACTTGAAGACAGACCTCAGCGGTTTAAATGGTTTCAGAAATTGGGACGTTGAGGCCGAGTTCTCCTCTGGCGGTGTCGATATTTCGATAATCAAGTCCTCGTCGTCAGAATCTCCAGTAGCCAAAGGATGTTCGTCCACAGAGCCTGGCGGCGATATGATAGGCTCAAGAGACATGCGCTTGGGGGAAAACCTGCTCCTTCGCGACAACGGGCTAGGCGTCCTGGGGGTGTCGAAAGAGGATAGCCCGTCGCTGGTAAATGATTCGTCCAGGGACGGGATAGAGTCCATGGAATAGGTTCTGGTAGACATGGCACAGCCGAGATTGCAGTCGCTGACGCTGTCATCATCGTTGTCCGTGGCGTCCTGGGGCGGGGAGAGAAGCATGTCCAACGGGCTCCGGCTCAGGGACCAGCTCAAGTCCTTCTCGGAGCCCTGCTGGCAATCGATGACCTCGTCCACAGTCAGGGACCTGACAGTCCGGCGACGGCGACGCTGGAGCTGCTTAGGCCGCGGGATGTCCGTGACGGCAAGCAGAGCGACGAGCGACGGCGAAATAGATTCGGGAAAAAAGGGAGCAGACATGTCTCGCGTTCGTCTGCGCTGCGAGGTGTGTCGCTTCTGCGGGTGGGCGACGGGCCGGCCGCCATTGCTGGTCGGGATCTTGACGGGGCTGGTCGGGGTTGTCGGTCGTGTAGTTAGACTCGTAGTAGTAGTTGGCGGGCTCGAAGGGGAGAGACACAGCGTCTCTCGCCTGTCCTTGCGTTTGCCCATCTTGGCATCGGAGACTGGTGGTACTGGGACGGAAATGATGGTGACGGCGACGTTGGTCTTGCCTGCGTCATACTTGGGCGACCAGCGCAGCGGGGAGAAGGTCGGAGGCGAGGTCGTCGTTGCGGCGGTGGCGGCGGGAAGATTGGCGGGAGTCGAGTCTTCGGTGGAGGGAGCGGTTGATGAAAGGGAGGAATAGGAGGGCGACGGAGAGAGGGAGGGTGAGGGCGAGGGCGAGGGCGTAGTATTATTAGACGAGGAGGAGGGAGTGGTAGCGATATGAGTGTGCGAATGGGTGTGCGTGTGAGTGTGAGTGGCAGGGGCAGCTGAGGGAGCCGGGGCAGGAGCGATGCGCTGGCCCTGGCGGTGGGCAAGCAGGAAGGAGCGTGGGGACATCATGGTGGCACCTGCGCTAGGAGGAACTGGCACCCCGGGGTCGACTTCAGGCGGCAGGTGGAGCGCGGTCCGGCTGGCATGTCTTGTCTCGTGGAGCCTGAAGACAGCGGTCGGTGCCCTGTAGAGCCCACTGGCGGGGCGGTGCTCCAGCGCGTTTCGGGGCGGTGTTCCAGGGACCTTTCAGTGGCGTCGCGGCGGCGCTTCAGCTTCGCGGGCGGGCCGGGTGGTCTCGCGTCAGCCTGCCTACCTAAGTTGATTGCCCGATCGGGGCCGATGCCGGGCAGCTCAGAGTCAGACGCAGCCTTGAGTATCTCTTCACAACGCTCTCTGGTTCTGCTGTCTCTTTTTCTTCGTTCTGCGTCGGTTTGTTTTCCCCTCTCAGAACCCAGCACGCGGCAGTCACGGATGGAGGATCCAGAACCCGCCCTCCAGCCAGCGCCGGACACGAGACCCGCGGGTCTCCAGAAGGAATCAGGGTCCGTGAAGCCCGTTCGGGGATGACCGCGTGTATGGTCCCGGCGGGTTCTCAGTACGTAAAGCCAACCCTTGGATTGGCTCGCGATCAAGGGCGACGCCTCAGGCCAAGGTCAAAGACCCAAAGAGCCACGACAAATCGGAAAACGAATCACGGGAGCGAATCACCGAGTCGCAGTGTCTTTCCGCCTACCCAGCGACGCGGAGGCGCGCTACCTAGAGTGCGGGTCGTTCCTTGCAGCTCTCTCTTGGAGCGTTTTCTACGCTGCTGTGTTCGAGTCGAGGCTGTCTGAGGAAGTCGAGCGCGTGTGTGTGGGCGAATGGAACTGGTCGGAGGCGTCGTCGGATCGTGGGGCCGCGGAGATCTGGTGGACCATGTCGTAAGGGGGGTTCGCTTTTGACACTTGCTGATAAGAGCGGCGGATGGGAAGTCGGATGTTCAAGTGAAGTGAAGTGAAGGTTCGTAACAAACCAGCACAGTCACCGTCGAACAGAAAGGAGAAGGGATCGAGAGGGACTCTCCAAAGGCTGGCCTCGTTACAGGAGCAGCGGTGATAACGAATACTTATTTGCTGCCAGGGCGTGAGTGACCCGATGCCTTGGCTTGGGCGTGGGGGAAACCATGGGGAAAGGGGGGGTGCAATCGTGGTATCGGTATCGATACGGGGTCCAGAAGGACCTGGTGCTGAGTGCTGACTTGCCAGGCGCCAAGCAAACGCGTCTGTATCCGTAGCTGCGGCTTGAACACTACGCACGGGATCAGATTACAGTGGCCAGAGAGTCAGCCCAACACAAGTACAGCCCTCTTGGGAGTAATCAAAGTCAGGTCAGGCAGATGCAGTGCAGAGGCAGGCCTCGGTGACACGGGCAGGGGCACGTTCCAAAGGGATGGAAGGATGGATGGAACGGAAGATCGAGGGCTGGTTGGGCTGGTTGTGTGAATGAATGACTGGATGGATGACTGGATGACTGGTTGACTATCTGACGGGATGACTTGACTAGACCACGACTGGAGGATGCATCAGGCAATCGGGGAAAAGTTCAGGGCAGCGCCGGCAATCGACTCGAGCCAGATGGCACAACAGCAGTTGTCGACGGCCCTCTCAGATCGCCCGGCCCGCCTCTCTCTCGCTCTCTCGCTCTCTCTGCACTCTAGACTAGTTTCTCTGCCTCTTGTTGGCTGCGAATACGCTTTTGCATGGCGGCGGTCGGAGAGGGCGTGGGCTTCTCGATTCGGACTTGGACTTGCATCACTTAAGTACGAGATAGCGATAGAGGCTGCGTCGCTCCTCCACTCACCCTCGCCCACCCCCGGCCGCTGATAAGCAATTTACCTCTCGCCGAGCGGGTCGGGCATGGGATGCCATCTGACGGGATAGGACGGACGGACTGGCGAGAGGACGGGATGTGCACCCTGCCGCCAAGCGACCTGCTGGCTTGCCGGCGACCTGCTCTCTTTGTCCATGGCCCATGGCCCATCGGCCGGCAATTCGTGTCGTCCTCAGAGTCGGTCATTCATCCGCAGGGGGTTGATCCATCATCCCGTGCAAGATGAAATGTGAAATGCGATCCGCGTGGGATGTGCGTTCCTCCAAAACGGTCAAAGGGGGCGGAGTCCGGCCGTGACGGTATCGCCTTTTGCCTTCCAGGTCAGAGTCAGATTTCAGCCTTCAGTCGCACAAAAAGCAACGGTCAAACCCAACGGAGGCATCGGCGAACTCCCGATGCTTCTCCGACAGCCCCGACCGGGTCCTCGGACGGCGAGAGTGAGAGTTGATGCTTATCAAGATTCGACTTCGCGCGCCCCCCTGGGCCGTAATAGCACAAAAGGCCCAGCGACGCCGCATCGCGCATCCTCCACTCACACTCGCTCACCTTCTGCTCTTGATCTTCGTCCGTCCCGCCCCGGGTAGCGAGCAAAGATGCCGGTCCTCTTGTCGTGTCCAATGTAGGTATGACCTCAGCTGCCGGGTGAGGGTCCAGCCCAAGCCCTGCAAGCCAACTTTGCCAAGTGAGACATTGATCCAGCTGCGACGGCGTGTCCTGGGCTCCTTCGTCCCTCTTGCCGAGCGGAAAGGGACAACGTCTCTCATTCCCCTTGACCCCGCGAAGAATTCCTTTGGCCCTATTGGATTGGAGGGGACGTTGTGCTTGTCTTGGACACGACGCGCAAAGACAAACACGGTAGAATGTGCATCCCCAGGCGTCTCGGGTGCCCTCCCGTGTGTGTGTGTGTCCTCCTGCGCGGACAGCCACCGGTTTGTGCGCGCCGCCTTCATTCCTTCCACGCACCCCGTACTTCGCAGACCCTTCTGTCGTCCTCTTTCTCCTGGTCCCTCACCCAAAGCGTCGGATGGGTCTCGTCCCCGGTGACATCACCAGTGACACTCAAAGGGTGCGCAGGGCTTGGTCACGCGAGCCTGTCACCCCGGGTTGCAACGCAAAGGGCAGCAAAGGGTCGTTCGTCTGCTCAGCCAAGGCAGCAAAGCCAAGCCAAACAGCCAAACAGTCTTTTTGGGTTCAATACCCTCCCGCCACATCCGCGCTGGGGTGGTGGGTGGTGACCTCGCTTGTGTCCCGTTCATGGAGGATGGAGAGAGCTGGTCTGGGGTTTCTTTCTTATCAGCCGGCCCCCATTCGTTGCTCGTTTGGGCCCTGCGCCGCACCGTCATACGCCAGCCCAGCCAGCCATGCTCCGTCATCCGAAAACGCGGGGTCTCCCCACCCTGCATGAGAGAGAGATTGAGGGCCTCGTCTCTTCGTACGAAGTACTCCGTACCCGCGCTTTGATCCTGATCGGCGCCCCTCGCTTGTGGCCTGCTTGTGGCCTGGCAAATGGAAACAAGGCACGGAGGCGATTTTCTGCGCCATGTCGAAAGAGTCACCAGTGTCGCGTCTGGAATGCTGGACTTGCTGTGCCATCGAGATCTCGCGTTTGTTGTTCTTTTGCGTTGTTTGTAGATTGCCTCCATCGCATGGGGACTCTTCTGGAACCGTTCCCTCCTGACAGTCGCCTCACGTGTCGTGTTATCCGTGCGTTCAGTTACCGCCCTCACTGTGGGCCTGTGGATCGAAATGCCTTAGGCTGAAAACCAGTCCATTTCGATTACCTGAGGCATCGCTGTAACGTAATCAATCAGCGCCGCCATCGCTGTCCGTCTTCAGCGCAATCCTCCACATCCACATCTGAAGGTATCAAGGTTCGCTGGGTCGAAGCGTAATAAGACTCGACTTCCAGATCCAAGTGATAACTGAAATAAGCGCCAATCGTCGATACAGCCACGATCTTTCTCCCCAAGTCAGGGCGGCAATACTACCCCAGAACAGCCTAGGAGACGCTAGTCACCTACCCGGGAGGGGTCCAACCCGTGATGAAGATGCTCACCCACTGTGTGCAATGATAGGTAACCTGGGTGTTAAAAGTTGGTATTAGCAATCTTGATACACTGCGAGTGCTGAATTTAGATCCTTCATGTGCTGTGTGCCGGAAACAGAGATGACGTAGGTAGACCCCAGTTACCGCCCAAACAAGATTAGACAATTCAGTTAGAGATAGGATTAGCATGCATAGCATATTTTAGAAAACTTTATTTGGGTGGGTTGTGGTTGTGGTTACTTATTCCAGCATAGGCGCTCCGCTGCCTTGTCAGCTCCATGTTCTTGCAAAGAGATCATCGCTAACAGTAACAGCGCCGCTAGGTTTGTCAACGGGGAATGTGGAATGTTTCCTGCGCGGATCCCTCCATCCAGTCAAGCTTTGGAGCCGGCAGGCCATTATTGAAACCAACGTCTTTTGAGAAATCGGTAAATATCCGATTGAAGTTCCCCTTGCTTTCCCTTGAATACTTCCTTAGAAACACTATCTCGGTTCCAACAAGCACAATCGCTTCATCCCTAGTCGTTGAAACAGTATGGGGATAGTTCTATGTTGACTCAGTGGGTGGCGTGGTTTCGCATGATCGGTTGAGACTATTGCAAAACTCCTTAAGGCTCTCCGGCAGCCTGGAGTCGATGTGATGAGGGGTGCCATTCTTGTTGGCCTTCACGGTAAAGCGAAGCACTGTTGTCGATGTGGTTTTTGTACTCGGTGACTCAATCGTAGAACTAGGAAAGGTAGACAGTAGCGCCTTCAACTCTTTTCCCTCGGTCATATTTGTGAAGACGGTCTGGTTTCGTCGTGTCAAACATGTAGTTGTCGTCTAGTTATCTGTATTCACCTCCTCCGTTAGTCGCTACATGCATGGTGAAGGGGACATTGCCACACATACCTTTTTGCCTGCCCTGGCTCTTCGCTTTTAGCTCTAGGCGATTGCGCGGGGAGCGTCGCGGGTTTCAGTCACGGGGGACAGCTGTTTGTTCCTTGGTGGAGGCTCAGCATCTGCAAAAGTTAGCATGTCTAGTACCGTTCCTTGATGGCGTCTTGGAATCGATGCTGCCATCCCTATTTATGGTAGGGGAAAGGACTGGTCGTGGGTGACTTCTCTATTGTACTAGCGGAGAGCATAAAGAAAGGAGTTCGAAACGCCGCAAGTTGTCGGGGTAGTAAAGATATAATTATAGAACCTCGAATTTTCGCTTGTACGGGAAGGTTTGAGTGAAGCAGTTTATGACAGTCTCTGTCAGGCTGGGGTAACTGAAACTAACGAGGGAGATATGCCTGAGACGGCTAATATCTGCATTAAAGATCTACGATATAGACCACTACGGCTGGTCTATTTACTACGTAACATGTGTTACATGTAGGCGAGTCTTTCTTTCCTTGGCTTCCTTTGTTCCCCTGGGCTCCCTTTAGCACAGCCACCATGAAGTGTACCGTAAGCCGGCTTGCCTTAGGTACGATAGGACCGGCGGCCTTTCCAACCATCTACTTTGGATTAGTATTCGCATTGTGGAGGTGTCGAAGATGGTGGAGAGGTTGAAGAACTGAGCGGCAAAAAGAAATCTACTGTTCTATTACCATTGTTCCGTCGGTCTTTCAGATTTGGAACCCTTGACCTCTACCATCCATCAAAATCGATCAAATAAAGAAACAGTAAGAAGAAAAGCGTACAGCTGACCGAGTCTACAGAATAGTTCAAACAGACATTAGTATTCCTGTCAAGTATAAAGAGAACGAGTATCAAAGAAATGGATCGCATTCCCATTATGTGTTCAGTGCCGACTGGAAAGCAAGTGCGCCCTATCATCGCAGCTTTCGTAGCAGGACGGATAGGTTCCCTGGGTTTTAACCTATTTCTTAATGTAGCAATCCTTAAAGACATGCGTAGGCTTTGCGAAGCGTAGAGGAACCTTATTAGCGTGTTGGCGAGGGTGACCTGAAGCCAGAAATATGGAAATACCCAAATGCCCAAAACAAAGGCTGCAGCAAGGGAGGGACAACGAGCGTCGGGGAGATTCGCGTAAGGAAGGGCAAAGGCCGCTCAAATTGATAGCAAGTTCAAGACTGAAACTACCAATATAATAAGACCGTTTTGATCAAAAGGGCTCTTCAAAAGTGACTAAAAAAGCGATCTCAGCTGGCGCTCAAATCCATCTATTGCTAACTTCCTGACAGAGCATGCCGCCCCTAATCTCTCCTTTATCTTAGGCTCAATCGGACCAATTGTTGAAAGTAGTCCCTGGCCGATCAAAACACAGCAAAGCCTGTACCTTATCTGGACTTCAATCTCACTCTAACAAAGTAGAAGAGCCTTATTAGTCCCTTTAATCTATGCGTTTTAGAACTATAGTTATTATTGTTTGTTCATCTCATCAAAGAAAACTCTGAGTAAGGAAAAGTTTAACTGCCTTACGATAACGGAAGCGCACATACTTCGTATCAGCTAGGTTATACATCTTCTAAAATTATAACTAGCTATATACTCAACTGTTAAAAAGCCAACCTATGGTGTTGCTACTGTGTCAGGGCTGGACCCTATCTGCGTCTCTACCGAGGGCGGGGTATCCATAGAGCTGACATAACATCAAACATCGACTCCCAATCTACAAATTTTGACGATTGCAACTAACACCCGAGTGCTTCAAGAACTTTATCGCATCCGGAGTCCTCGATTTTGTTTCTCTTGCGACACCATGAATCAAGACGTCTCAAACCTGATGATGAGGAGGTTTAGCGGCACTGAAAAGGACGAATTTGGCAGAGAGCAAGATGCGCGACGCTCCCTTCTGCTCGATACAGTCATGCAAGGCCGACAAAGGGCGTCCAGCAGCAAATTGCTTCAGATGCCGGCCGAGATCCTCGCTGATGTCGTCGACTTACTGGCCGACGATGCGCCGGCTCTGGCTTCCCTCGCGCTGGTCAACAGTGATTGTCGGCATCTCGCCCGTTGCTGCCAGTTTGCCGAGATCCGCTTCGACTACAGCCTGCGCGCACAACGACTCGTACTGGGGCTTGGGCATGAACTTACTGGCGGCACTCGGCAGGTCAAGATTGGCGCCTGCGTGCGTAGAGTTACCTTCGCGTCTGATCCTGGTTGCGTTGCAGACCTACACAGAGAACTGTACGAATCCATCTGGGGCGAAGCGGCCGATTCGTGCTCCCTGGAGCAAAAGGTTCTATTGCGAAAACAGGCCAACCAATTCTATACTGAAATGCGAGCGGTGGCAGAACTGGTTATTTCAAGAGCAATGCCCAACCTCGAGGTTCTTGTCTGGGGAGATTCGTTTGCGGTAGACCGAGTCTTCTTGTTCAATATCACTCATTCTTCAGCCCAGCACATTAAGCTGACCCAGGTGTTCATCGATGGTCCCTGGCTCATGGAACCGCCTCTGACCCCTACTACCTGGCCACTTCGCTCACTCGAACTCGACGTTTCGTTGTCTGGTGAGCTGGCTGATGACACGACTGGCTCAGACTCGGTACACCCGATGTCGGCTTTCTTCAGAACGCTCTTCCAGCTTTGTGCTCCCACCCTGGAATCACTAAAATGGAAAAATATGGATATCTTGTCGGGGAAATCTATTTCATTCGGCGGCAATCCCATCATGTTTCCTCATCTGCGGCTCCTGCGGCTTCAGTTTCTCCGTCTTGACCGTGCCGCGTTCTTGTCACTCCTCGCTTCTCCACTCAGACACCTCCAGCTTTGTTCGCTGACTTTGAACAACAACGGAAGCTCTCTCGCCTCTTGCGGGCATTTGCGAGATCTTGAAAGTTTCGTTGTCACCGATTTGCCCAGCGAGCGGAAGCCGTGCAAGCATGTCGCCAAGTTCCTTGCACAGCAGAAGCAGATCCAAAAGCTTTATGTGCATGAGAGGCATGACGCACCCGATGAAGAGGCACACCTTGACCGGTACATTATCCCCGCGCTTGCAAGCGGCGGCTTTGATAACCTGCGCTCTCTGTCTCTGGCATGGGGTGGAGGCAGTTTGGAAGCTTCGACAATAACAAATGAAACCCACATTCCGGAAACGGCGCTCGTGGCGATTGGTAAGACTGTGTCGCTTGAGCAACTCAGTCTCAGGTCTGGTATCGCAATCGGATGGCGTAATCAATGGCTTGTCGACCACACCAAATTGCGCGCCCAGCTTCGAGGTCTAAGGAGGCTCAAGACACTGGCACTGGTTCGCGATACCTACCCGATTCCTGAGCCGGATCGTGATGTCGAGGGGTATTATTCCCTCAAATTTGTCAAGGCGGGAGAGTGCGCCGATGCGGAAGCCCGGATGGAACTTGACATAGACGAGGCCACCCACGCCAGTCTGATGTTGAAGATGAATGAGCGCGGTAGATTCAGCGAGGCGGAGGGGGATATATGGGAAAGAGCTCATCGAAACCGCATGCTCACACACGCTGAGGCATGGGCTGAAGTATTTCCAGCCTTGGAATGGATATTTTGCGGACAGCGGCCGATAGGACTTGAGCAGGATCCTGAACACCCTACCGCCCCTCGAAAGGCAGTGCCGTTGACCAAATGCAGGGATGAGTGCTATACGTTCTTGAACAAGACCTTTGGACTTGGGACCGACAACGATGGCTAGCCGTAGTGGGATCAAAGAGGGCTTGTATGGGTTCAGCACAGCCTTCGAATACATCGGAAAGTCTGATGCCGCGGCCATGTCAACTTGTCGAATTTGACCGCGGACGGAACCAATATCGACGTCTCTTAACATTACGCTGCTCCATCTGAGGAGGGCGACGGACTCAAGTGGCGACAAACCTGCTCACTACTTACGAGGAGTTCAAAAAAGTCGGAGGCAGCTCAGGAGCGCCCAACAAGCCGCAAAGGAGTGGCTCTGGTACCAGCTTAAAGAACATTGGAAGGCTACGAATTCCCTCGTTGTTTAATCTGCACAACCTGCCCTCCACCAAAGGCGAAGACCAAAGTGGCCTCCAACTCATCGGGGAGCAGCCTGCTAATCAACCTGCGTCACCCATATCATGCAGCCCCTAGTATAGCAAGGCATTGTTGGTATCGAAAGAGGATGATGATGAGGACGACATGGAGCGAGCAAGCGAAGAGGGGGATACTACGTGTACAGGACTCGGACGTCTCTGAGATACAATGAGTTTCTCACAAGTGTAGTGACGTCACCCACAAAGTCCCGCTCTTGGGATAGCCATCTATTTAATTGTGTACTCTGTTTTATTTTATAGGCCTAAAAGCTCCATTTCATAGCATTATAGGAAGAAATATCTGAAGACAAAAACCATATTCTAAAATGAATGTCTCCTAATTCACAGTCCCTAACCTTGATCTGACCCTTGGTCCCAAACCTGAATGAATCCCCTAAAGAAAATAGTCACCCTCGGGTCCGACAATCCTTTATCCATGCGTTAGAACAACTACTAAGGCCGCAGTTGTCCAGCATCTTCGACATCGACGCCCCATCGTGAGTCTTAACCATCCTGTCAGCCAGTTCACCCGACTCGTGGAAGTTCCATTGGTGCATGGTCAAGTAGGGGAAGGTGAATCGGAGGGACTCAGCGTCCAGCGCGAGGCGAACGATTTCGCCAATTCTAGAAGTAAGCTGTCCACCATCGTCAAGGGGTTTTATTATTTGTTTTTTGGCCTCCCTACCACGTGCCCGCTTCTTTCTTCTCATCCGAGACACCATCGAAGTGCCAGTCTTCTAGCCATCTATGTTTCATGAAACACTGTTGTTGAAGAGCCTTATGCTCATAAGCATAGTATGTATCCGGCTCCCACGCATTGGAGTTGGCGGCTTCAGCATTGTACATGCTGATGCGGAAGTGCTGCAAGGTCAACCCAGCAAGGACTGGGGAAAGCTGGAGAACTCGATGCTTCTTTGCCGGTCCGAGACGGCCTGGTGAGAAGAAGTCTTGTCGTAAGCCAGGTCTTGAGCGAATCACGCCATCTTCGTTTGTAGTTGCCGAAGGACCGTAGCCCGAGACCTGGATTGCGTCGGAGTCTCTAGGTTCTTCTGGCACTCGAGATGGCCTTCAATGGCCTCGTTCATTTCAGACACCTCGAACATGAGACTCTCGACTCCAGACACAGTCAATGAGGAGGTAGTGAAGCAGAAGGTTAACATCTGAGTTACGCAACGGGAAAGTCAAGCTTGACTTTGAGACAACAAGAATTAATGAACATCGGGTATATGTCTTTGGAACAATTAACATCAATATGGATTAATATTTCATTTACTGCGGTCCAGACGAGTCCCTGAGCCAAGCAATCGATCTATAATACCTGCCAAAGACTGCGAGTACATAATTGGATCAGAAACACGCAGGGCCAATGTCAAGTCGGGAATGGGATGGAGTTGTGGTTGCAGTAGCCACGAAACGGATCCGTGCCAGGGGAGTACGCTCAGTCAGGTGAGGGAACAGCCCCATCTTCGGGTGTTTCAATGTATCCATGGATGTTAACGAGCTGAAAAGAAAGAGACTATTGCCGACTTCCATGAGTTTGAACTTTTGCATTGCCGGCATGACCAATGCTAGAATGACAAGTGTACGCTTCCAGATGACCAGGTCATCGGAATGAAGAGCTAAGAAGGTTTTCAGTGGAAAGATCACGCTCGTCAAGGGTATGTAGGATTACTCCAGCTTCAATCTAGTAGCTAAATGAGGCGTATTGCATAAGATATGGGACGGTGGAGGAAAATATCGTACTGGACGAGAGGCAACACCGGATTAGGAAGTCCAAAAGATGAGAGATGCTATTGGATGTTGGGATGCAGAGATACCGCTGAGCTCGGATGTGTTGCCCGATAAGATAGAGGATGGGCTGAATAATCCATGTGAGCTGATAGGCAAATGGACTACCATAACAAGCCGGCCTGAAGAACCGTGGCTTGGTAGTATGGAACTGCTAGGTGTATAGATATAACTAGCTATTAGATGTATGTTCTAAGCCTTGTGTGTGACGGCTGGTAATTCGCGTCTGTTGTGCCTCTGGTCTAGTATATTCCTCGGGGAGAGATTTATCCTTGATTCTGGACTGAACACACACATCTCAAACAATCTATCTAAGAGTAAAATACCCAAGAGCCTTGCACATAGAGATGTCCGTCAGGTCTGTGACATTTTCCAAGAATGTGGTCGACCAAGATGAGGCGATCAACGCTAGGAACCCTAAGTAATCATCGCCCATCTGAACAATGCCCAAGGTTGTCATGATGTGCTAGGAAACACAGCGTCTTCAAATGATTTGGATTGTAAATCTTTGATAGCGAGCTTCGCAGTAGTGATTTAGATACCACCAGCCAATAGAAACTTGTTAGATTATGCGTGCTGAGTTTGCAAGGTTTGCCTCGTTGGGCGCATTTAACTTACAGCGTTGTATTGATGGATCCATGGCGCTTTAGCGACCGTCCGCCCCTGTCAACGAGATAACACGGCGCAAGGCCAAGAAGAACTTGCAGGAGACAAGCCCGCAGAATGTGACAGTCAGATTTTGGAACCCTTGGTATGCCTGCTTTTGCGAAGAATGCAAGGGTAGAAATGGACCTCATTGGATGATTGACTCCCCTGGTCCACATCTTGCTTGTTGGATTTCCAGACAGCTGGGATGTTATCGCGGTGTGATTGTCGACAACGGGCGCAGTATAACAATGCGCAATAACGAGCCTCTGCCTTCCTGTGACAAGTCAAGGGTGTGCAGGTTTGATATCGTGTTACTCTCTGAAGCTATCTCCCTCGACGTCCACTCACTACTCGGCCGGCCCTGTCAACGTTGATACTCCGGCGCTTACGACGGGTCGGCTTGCGGGCCGTCGTCCGGATCGACATATCCGAGAGAATAGTTCCATCGGCCCGACTCTGAACTGCGTGGCCGGGGGAGTCGCAGGGGTAGTTTCCGGCATATGAATCCTGTTACTACCCACTGTATGGCATTGAGGCCTGATAAGCCAAGAATTGAGAAGGCCTGCAGAGTAAAGGGTTACACAAGAAGCCGTAGAGACTTGGATTGTTGGATACTTATCTAGGCTAGCCGCCATTGTGGTGGATGTTTGCCCCTTGTCGATACTTCCGGCCATCTGGGTAATTTTCTTCTTGAGCCTCACCTTTCCCTGGGTCATGTACTTGTTCTTCGTCCACGTCGATCAGTAAATGTAGGTAAATAGTCAGTAGTCACACTGGTTCGCTTCCAAAGTGTATGGGCTGCTTTGATTGAAGGGGTTGGATTAGGTCAAACAGAAGAAGTCCTCCAATTTGAGTTTATCTGTTGGCTTCTGGCACAAGGTTCTCATACAAGACGTTCCTATCTTAGGACGAGCGCATACCCTAAAATAGCAAATCTCATCCATGTCCTCGGACCACTCTTGCTTCCAGTCAACAACTTCTTGCTCATACCTACGCAAGGAATGAGTATCCACTGAGAACGAACACACTGCTTTCAAATACTAACTATGCCTCTTATAGAAGCTGTCATCAGGCCTCAACATCGATAATACCTATTCTTGGCTTCAGCTGAACATGTTACAATGCAGATGCAGATGGTGAGGCCCGATCCCATCGGCCGTCCCAGACTATTGGACCCATTTCGCCTGAACCCTTGCGCACTCCACCGGGACTACAGTTGAAGATACCCGAGTAGTACAGTGGCGTTATCATGACGAAATGCACCATCTCGCTATCTCTTGCACCATATCTACGACATTTTGCTTAGGCCAGTCAAGTGTAAGCCACGAGATAAGTCATATTCTGGAACAAGTCGGACCAGTGACTTACGATGTGACTGGAAAGAGGTACGATGATGGGAGATTTGAGGACTTTCTTTTTGTACGCTTGGTCAGTTTCGTTGGGACAATACGCTGCTGAATTTAGCTTTCTGTAGTTTGGGTCTTGCGGTCTCTGTCGTAGCCCACTCGTCAGTGTATAGTTTCTTCTTTCCCTTCGGCAGTTTACTATCTGCTATCACTGTTACTTTATTACCCTCCCCTCCTGACAATAACTCTCAAATATTCCCTTTGCTGTGATTCCTCGACCATTCAAGTCTAGTGACAGCCCTTGCTTTGGGAACTTTCATCAGTCTATCAGTCTCAATGGAAGAGTCCAGGCAAAATTACTTTCCTAACACGAGCTCTAAGCATCGATTTAAAAGCTCTCTTCTCACGGGCCACTATGAGAAACCATGGCTCAACGACCATGACCTCAAGAAAACCCGTTGGAACAACCTCATTGTGGGCTTGTTCTTCATCCTGGGATTTGCAGGTGCGGGTGGCATTGTATTTATCCTCGTTTGGCCTTACAGACAGGGAGAGGTGAGTCAAATGATCTGCTTGACGATGAAGATAGGCCATGAAACAAACTAATATATTGGGCCCAGTACTGCCTTATCTACGACGATGACTTCAAGACCTTGAACTTAGACGTTTGGACCCAAGAGGTTCAAATTGATGGGTTTGGAAACGGCGCATTCGACTGGACCACGACCGACAAGAGGAACTCTTACGTTGACGCCGACGGCCTCCACATTGTGCCCACACTTACCAACGAGACGACGTCCATCAACAACGACGAACTCTATGCCAACTACACCCTCAATCTCTGGAAGGATGGCGGCGACGGTTCGTGCACGGCCGAGAAAAACACGTCGTGTGTCATCAGATCGAACCCGGTCAAGGGCCACATGATTCCTCCTGTCCGCTCCGCCCGTCTGTCGACGAAGGGGAAGAAGAGCATCCGATATGGCCGCGTTGAGGTGGTTGCGAAACTAGCCAAGGGCGATTGGCTCTGGCCTGCAATTTGGATGCTTCCTGAAGATTCAGTCTACGGAGTCTGGCCCAGGAGCGGTAAGATCAAGGCCCTTTCAAAATGCGTGTTCTCAAGCTGACTTTGTCAAGGGGAGATCGACATTATGGAGTCGCGGGGGAATGGCCGAAGCTATCCGGAGGGAGGACGTAACTACTACTGGAGCACGAATCATTGGGGTGAGTACTCGTACTGAGAGAGGCCACGAGAAAAGACGATGCTGACTCTGCTGTCCTTGTTTAGGGCCGACTACGGCGACAGATGCATACTGGCTCACAACGGGAGCTAAGAAGATCAGACGCGGGGACTACTCGGAAGAGTTCCACACGTACGGCATGCAGTGGACGGACAAGTACATTTACTTTTACGTTGACAGCAGAGTCCATCAGATTCTCTTCATCGGCTTCAAAAAGAGCAAGCCGTTGTACGATCTCGGCGGCTTCTCTGAGATGTCGGAGAACCAGACGCTATTGGCCAATCCTTGGGCCAGTTCGACGTCAACTACGGGAAACGCGCCGTTTGACCAGTCCTTTTTCCTTGTTCTCAATGTTGCGGTTGGAGGCACGAATGGATGGTTCCTGTAAGTGGTGCCTTATTCCCGGAGTACGGCCCAGCCTTATCAGGGCAACGGGCCAATGACGATATCCGCGTCCACGATGACGGCAATTATGGGTACTAACGGAGTGACCAGGGATGAGATCGGCGATAAGCCTTGGATCAACGATGCCACGAACGCGCAGTGGACGTTTTGGAGCGCCGCGGATCAGTGGCTGCCAACTTGGGGCGAAGGTGACACACGTGGCATGACGGTGAGGTCGGTCAAGATGTGGCAGGAAGGGAAGTGCGGCTCTCGAGGTGAGCTATGATTCGGACTGGGGTTAGGGCAATAGCTCCGTTTGGTGTTGCAACGAGTTTCAGTGTTATTTAGTACGTTCGGGATGTAGGAGCGTTTCCTCCAGCCCTGTTCCTGTCTTTACTTCTACAGGCTAGAACCTTATCGTACCCTTGATGCCCTGTAGCGAGGCCTGCTCGATCTTGGTTGTGGAAGCAAAATAGAGTGCATCTGTCTCTCGGCTACGCGCCGCAACACCACTTATACGAGGGAACGAAGGACCGTGATCCTTCACATTTTCGGTGTCCCTTGACGACATTATCTAGATGAACCACCTGATTGGGCAATTCCGTAGCCCGGCCGAGGGACAAATCCTCCTTTCCAGTTCCCACCTTGCCTACCCCTGTCCAAGAGTCTCCATATTGGCACCTTGCCGCAGAAATAGCCTTATCGAGAGTCAGCCTGCCGGCTTGGCAACTCGGGACTTGGCAAAACAGACCAGACCAGATCGTGTTCATCTCAAGATGCTGCCGGAGCTCGTAGTGCAACGTTCTGTGCGTGCTCGAGCCTGGAGAACACGTCACAGTAGAGATACAGCATGCAATGCACGCTCTGCATGAAACGGTGGGACAATCAAATCCTACATGGTAATCTGCGGCTCTGGCCAGGATCATGGCGCCGCATAATCTGGGCCTGAATGCTGGTCGACGTGGTGGCTGCATGAAAAGCAAGATATCACAGCCTGGACTTGCTAGGCTTCATGCTCAACCCCTGGACAGTCTTTACGCAGCTTCACAGGAAAGTTCTTGGACGCCAGCCTCACCGTGCTCACCGTAGCATTTTCTGCCCCAACGAGCGATATCAACAATCTGGACGGCTCTTGGGCCGGGTGAGCTGGCTAACTGCCACCGAGCCGGGCCTATCGGCGAGGAGATACTCTCGTACCTCACTTCTACCATTTGCTTTTACGTGCTTCGTCCTCCCTAGTCCTGAACTGAACAGCCGTTCCATATCCTCGGCGTTATTCTCAACGCCGCTGCAGCTGCCCGGTCTAAGTTCAGCTGGTCCCTGGCCCTACTCGAGCTGGCTATCTTCCTCGGCACCGGAGACAAGCTGACTGCAGCAGGCCGGGAATGATGCCTATTTTGATATTTGGAACTATTGAAATGCGGTGCATGAGATATCTGAGACTCCAGCCTGTCCTGTGTCGTAGGGGAAGTGTAATCAAATAAGTGTGGTTTCGCTGATAGTCGAACTGCTGAATTATTTTGTCTTTATCCTTTCATTGATCCCAGTCGTCTTTTTTGTCCCTGCTCCTTTCTAGCAGTTCTTGCAGAGACCTTGCCAACCCACAAACAGCGATGAGTCGGGCACAAACGCCGTCCACCCAGACCCTCCCTCCGGGACAATCTCGCAATGAGTCCTCTTCATCTTCTATCGTATCTGATCATGAACCGCGGCACTCAATGCCGCTGTTCAGCGTCAACTATGACGCCGACTTCAGGTACCGAACCGTAAGTATCTTCTGCTGTCTTGCTTTGAAGACATATTCACCATACTGACGCTCTCATCAGATGGTATCGTACCTTTTCAAGAGGGTGGTTGCCAGCGGTTGGGTTCCAGTTGAGCGCGATGCCGATGACTGCATGGGCGTCCTCCTCAGGCAAAGGCGAGGCAACTATGTTACCTCTCCCGACCCTGCCAACCATGTGCTGTTAGGTGCCGTAGTCAGACTGAATCTTGCCGTCGCACTTACGATGCGACCTCAGATGCTCGATGGTATCCTTGCCTCTCTGTCTCCTGGCCAAACAGAGCTCCGCTTCAAGGATGGCTCGCAGCTTCAGATCATTGATTCGATGGCCTTGGCACAGCCTTCTAACATTAAAAAGTTCCAATATGCTTGTGTATGTCGCCAGGAGCGAGTGGTTCTTGTGTGGCAGGACGATATCCAAAACATCATCCCTCAGGCGACTCGCGTGGAGGAGAGACTGCTTTCTCTGGTGAGTAGTACCATTCCTCAGCAGCCAAGTTAGCAACTCTAACGTCTGCGATTCTAGATCTGGGGAGATGAGGCACTGCCATTCAACCTTCTCCAGCTGCCGACTTCATCTCCTTCTACGTACACTCCGATTTCTGCCAGTGTCGGAACTGCCACTCCCAGATTTGAGAAGGGTCCAGCGGCAGTCTATGAGGTAGTAGACGACATCCTCGACAAGGATCCGTCTTTTGAGCGGCCCGAGTCTCTGAGCCGACCGGTTGTGCGAACTTCCGCCGTCTTTATTGGTCTTGCTATCTGTCTTTCCTTCTGCCTGCTCTGGGGCGTCTACGTGGGGAAGTTGTTCCGCGAATGCCTTCTCGATGGGTCGTACTATCGACTGGCTCTCATAGCGCCAGTACCGCTCCTGATCTTGATCAGTCTTTTCTTCTTCCAAACCATCTTCTCCGGGTTGTTCCAAATAATTGGTCCGATCGGAGGCGCTTCGACCAACTCTCGATTCTACTCCTTTCACAAGCCCAGCTTGGCCAGAGCCTACGCTGAGGGATTCGTTCCTCCCAGGGTCACCATCCAGATGCCTGTCTACAAGGAACGCATGGAATCCGTCATCCTTCCCACAGTCCGCAGCCTGCAGGCTGCCATCTCGTACTACGAGTCTCGTGGTGGCACTGCTAGCATTTTCATCAATGATGATGGAATGCGAGCAGACTTGCCTGAAGCAGATGTCCAGGCGCGCCGGGACTTTTATCATGACAACCGCATTGGTTGGGTGGCGCGGCCCAAACACAATGGCGAGGAGGGATATGTTCGAGCGGGAAAGTTCAAAAAGGCGTCCAATATGAACTTTGCCCTCAACATCTCACGCAAAGTTGAGGCCTATCTCCAAGCAATGGTGGAGGAGAGGCTTGCGACCGAGGGAGTGGATATGATCGACGAGAATGAAGAAGAGGAGTTGTATCAACAAGCACTAGCTCGCGTGCTTGAAGAAAATCCTCTTGCTTGGGCAGAAGGGCATATTCGAGTTGGTGAGATTATCCTCATCGTCGACTCCGACACCCGGGTCGTAAGTGCACCTCCTATCCATCGGCTATGAAGTTTGCTAACAGATTAATAGCCCGTGGACTCTCTTCTGTATGGTGCCGCTGAGATGTTCTTGAGCCCCGAGGTCGCGATTGTGCAGCACTCGACTGGCGTCATGCAGGTGGCCTGGGACTACTTCGAGAACGGCATCGCCTTCTTTACAAACATGGTCTACTCATCCATTCGATTCTCCATCGGCTCGGGAGAAGTCGCTCCATTTGTAGGACACAACGCTTTCTTAAGATGGGTGGGTGAGTAAAAGTCTTGATCATCGTCTCACAACTTCCAACGAGGCTAACTGGAGATGCAGCGATTCAAGATATTGGAACTCCCCAAGAAGATGATTTCACTTGCTACTGGTCCGAGAATCATGTTTCGGAAGATTTCGATATTGCGCTGCGGCTTCAGATCAAGGGCAGCATCGTCCGCATCGCGGCGTATCACGGAGACGAATTCAAAGAGGGTGTCAGTCTCACCACCTATGATGAGATTGCACGTTGGCAAAAGTATGCGTACGGCGTTAGTGAAATGGTTTTCCACCCTTTCCATCGCTGGATCTACAAGGGTCCTTTCACGCCTCTCTTCTATACGTTCCTCGGCTCAAACATCATTTGGTCATCCAAGCTGTCCATTCTGGCGTACATGTGCTCCTACTTCGCACTTGGCTCCGCCCTCCTCTTGTCCATGCTCAACTACTTCTTGATTGGGTGGTTCCGCGACGATCTCTCGTCTTGCTACCTCACCTCCTGGAACGTCTTCTTGTCTCTCGTTGTCATCTTCAACCTCCTTGGCCACGTCGCCCTCGCCTTTTTGCGATACCGCACCGGTGAGCGCTCCCTGATTGGATCCCTTGTGGAGAACTTCAAGTGGTCGCCACTGATTACGTGCTTCTTTGGTGGCATTGCATTCCACATCAGCCTTGCTCTTCTCGCTCATCTCTTCCATGTGGATATGCAGTGGGGAGCTACCTCAAAGGAAAAAGAAGACTCCAACTTCTTCCAGGAGATGCCGCGTATCTTCAAGACTTTCAAGTGGATGTACGCTTTTATTTTCCTCACCGTCGGCGGTATGGTGTATCTCGGAGCCTTTGCAAACCCGGACTGGGAGATCAAGGACTTTACCGCTATCATTCCGCTTGCATTGAACTTGGCCTTCCATGCTCTCGTTCCGATCGTCCTGAACCCTAGCTTAATGGTGTTCAATTATTGATGCTTTCAAAGAGTTCCTTGAGTATGCGTACGAGAGTGGCAGGATGTAGATTCTGCATTGGAGAGGGCCAATGTTTGATTTCAGGATTTAATCATAATTAACAAGGGATAACTTTGGGCATTAGTTAGAACTAGAGGTTCGGGATTTTACCTAGGGATACACGCGGAAATAGCCTCTATAGAATTCAAGGGACGCACTTCAATTCAACAACTCTTCATGCAGCACGGACATAGATATGACTCTACTAATGCTGCCTTTCGTTAAGTAGCCTTTTGGCAGCCCTTTCGGCACGAATCTCTTCCTTCTTTTCATCACTCCAGAGCCATGACTGATATTTGCGAGTGTTTTTGAATCGTTTTTGCTTCTTCTCTGCCCTCTTCTTGACCGCGGAAGCTCTTTGGCGCGCCCTTATTTCCTCTTCGCCTGGTGAAACAAGAGAAACTGAAGACTTTGCTACCTCTTCTAGACAGTGCAATATGCTATCCTTTCTACCTACTTTATGGCAGCTTCTTAAGTGGAAGTTCAAGGAGCAAGAAAAGTCGCGGACCACACTGTCATCATCATTTTCTCTTGCAGCATTTAGGGCTGAAGTCAAAGTGCTTGGTATGTAGGTATTGCTATTAAGTAGCTATTTATCTACTGCCTGCCACCAGACATCTCACATCTCAGGCGTCAAAATAGCAGAGAAGTCTGTCTTCTTGCAATATTCACGTACCTTCTGTGGTTTAATCACCGCTGGATCCGAGCCTTCGTACCCATATTCAAGGCAGAACAGAACATTGTGACCAAACTCATGGCCAAGCCCGCCCGGGAGCAACTCGCAGAAGTCGTCGTACGAACGCTCATCATAGCCACCGTACTTGAGACCCTGGGTTTCACAGAAGATTCTGAGATAATCCGTCCACGACAGGTATTCTCCAATGGCAAATAGGTTCACATTGGGCTCAGACTCGGCAACTGCCTTGACACAAGGACCGAGATCCTTGCGGACGTGTCCGAAAGGGATGCCTCTGTTGCCTGGGCCGATACCAGCCATGCGCCAAGTACCATCGGCTGTCTGTATCACCGGTTGTCAGCTATTGTTCAGATTCGACAATATGGGCACTGAATACTGCGTAACTCATACCTTCTTTGGGGTCGTCGGAAGTCCCCACTGCCAAGGGAGCTGGAAATAGATGGGAGCCTGGACCTGCGAGAACTTCCCAGCAAGGGCAGGGAGGTTCTGCGCATAAACAGCGGCCTCTGCCTTGGAGTCCATATGGTACAGCTTGTCATACTTCCCGCCGCTGGAGATTGTCGCATTTGCCATGGAACTGAAGATGTATCGGAACAGGCCAGGCACGGTAACCGCAGCATCGGCAATGTTCTTGCCCTGCTGCAGCTCTGCCTCGTAGCAGTATTCCACGAGCTCTTGACCAGGCTTCTTCTTGTTGCTACTCTCGGGGTCTTTGAAGATGGTCCAGAAGTCGGTGACGCCGAAAATAGCGTCAGCGTCTACGAAGGCGCGCTTGAGAGACGCCACGTCGTCGAGATCGCCTTTGACGAGTTCAACGCCCTTGGCTGTCCACTCCTTCGCGCTGGCCGACTCGGGACTGCGGGTGACGCCGCGAATCTTCCAACCAGGAGTTTGTAGGTACGTGTCGGCGACAGAACTCCCCTATGATGCCCTTGTTAGTGAGATTCGCGATGTCGGAGAAATCCTGGGGAAAGCAAGATTGTCTCACCTGCACGCCAGTGATGCCCAGAACCACGATGAGCTTAGACATGTTGTTCAATGAAGTACTTTGGCGCCAATAAAGGTGAATAATTATGTGTTGCTTTGATGAAGAATTATTTGAGATTTATCGGGGTTCCAATCATAAAACTTGCTGTGCTGTTTGAAGACTTCAGCATTAAAAGGGCGCCTACAACCTCTTTAGACTCTTTATTGTGGACGTCAGCCGTACCCAACTTCCAATAGGTAAGAGTGCCGGCCCGATTTGTAATTAGCCATTCAACTTACTTCACATAAGTCCAGGAGGTAGTTTCAACAGTGGATGCTGCCTCTCGACCAACTAACTCATTCTCAACAAAGGTTGTTCGAGATTTCTAATCCAGTAAAGTTCCACCCAACTCTCCCGATCTCACTAAACGATCACACTGCGCTAAGGATACCGGGATGACCAGCGTCCATATTGGGTTAGGTTACCTCATTGACCTATTTCCCTTCTCGTCTAGGTTTCTAGTCCTGGTCTCCGGATGCTCGTTCCCCAACGATGATATCAATGCCGACATGCTTACGGATTGGCTGGCAAGACATTGCGATTGGTAATACACGAAAGCAGCCATTTGTAATGTTTGAGAGCTAGAAAAGCTCGTCAAAGGTGACATACCTCTATTATAAAAGCGTTCTTCCCAACCGTGTCTTAGTCTTCATCCACCAAAGCACAGAACATCAAGCAATTAGCAACGCATCAGCCACCATTTTACGCTCACACTCCCGGAACTCATCCATTCCACTCAACATGTCTTCATCAGATTCGCTTTCTCTTTCCAACAAGGTGGCCATTGTCACCGGCTCCGGCAGGGAAAATGGAATCGGCGCCGCCATCGCTCTTACGCTCGCTAGAGCTGGAGCGCGTGTCGTCATCAACTACGTCTCCGACTCGTCTGCCTCACGTGCCGCCGAGTTCGTCTCGACGATTAAGTCTACTGTAGGCAAGGGCAAAGCTGTCCTGGTCAAGGCCGATGTATCAGTCGCAGAGGGAAGCAAGAAGATCGTGGAGGAGACCCTCAGTGGCTTTGGGGTTGACCACATTGATATTATCGGTAAGTCTAATACTCTTACACTTCTTAACGGATTCCTGTGATTTTGGGTTGAGAATGAGTGTTTCATTGCTAACAATATGTCTTTCAAGTGAACTGTGCCTCTTTCGCTGCATATGGAACTATTCTCGGCAGCAAGGCCGAGGATATCATGAAAACATTCCAAGTTGCGGTTGTTGGCCCGGTGTTGCTTCTCCAGGCCGCTTATCCCTACATCCCTCGTGGAGGCCGGATCATCAACGTTGGAAGCGTCGCATCCAAGTTGGGCTTCGTCCAGATGCCTATCTATGCCTCCGCCAAGGCTGCGATGGATCAGCTGACTTTTACTCTGGCTCGTGAGGTAAGCCTACACCTCCCTTTTCACTCATTACCAAGCATATTGTGGCCTTGAGGCTATCTGCATCAGAATTCCAGCGACAAGATTTGCTAACCATTGCACAGATTGGACGCGACGGCAAGAACATCACGGTCAACACTGTTGCCCCAGGACCCGTTTTGACGGATTCGCTTCCCCCGGTGCCTGAGGTTGAGCCGGTCAAGGACTACCTCATCTCGCTGACTAGGGCTGAGGAGAGGGTCGGAACAGTCGAAGATATCGCTGATGCGGTACTGCTCTTGACTAGCGAGAAGAGCCGCTGGATTACTGGGCAGTTCATCTCCGTCAGTGGTGGAATCAATGGCGGTTAAACGACCAGGGTCTTCAGGCATTTAGGTGTTAAGAGGCGGACTATAGTATCTGTGGCCTAGTTCTAGATAGAATCACGCAGAATGTGCTGTTGAATTTGATTCATTTGCGTTTTGCAGGAGGCTATGATTCGCTCCTCACATGGTATCCAGGCGTCCTTCTCTCGGAGCTTGGTGAATGACGATGTCCAGTGAAATCTCCTCCACGAGCTCATCTACATGTGGCGACATTAGAATGTCAATCCAAACCATCTCTCTGGTAATTTCAATCATCTTGTGTGGCGTCGAATCGCCCATTGCGCGCATTTCTCTCCGGATCTCCCGTATATATACGCCCCTTTCGCCGCGCTGGTGCAACAAGGCACCAGTAATAAGAGCCCACATCCTTAACTCCAAGTACTTTTCTCCCAATCTTTTAGCATTCTGTGATACAAACTGGACGACTTTTGCCTGCAGTGCAACTTTTTCGCTTGCAAAAAAAGCGAAGTTTTCCTTCAACGTCGACAGGAGCATGAGACACATCAGCCGCACGGTCTCTCTCGCGATAAGGTCTTCAGAGTGTGGCGTAGTATCGGAAGTCTCAGAGAGCCTTGGAATCGAGAGTAAGAAGTGAATGCAGGGACCGATTAAAATCATTGCGTCCATGTCCCTTTTCCAGAACGACGTAGAGTAACTGTTGATGTTTACTACATCGGCGATTGAAGAAATCATTCTCAGGGCCTCGCCCGTTGAAGACACATCTGGCGGCATTTGCTCTGACTGGATAAGCAACACTTGCAACCTTGGTGGCACTCCCCTGAGAGATTTCTTAGGTGCGCCGAGAATATCCGCAGGGAGAGGAAATCGCGGAGGTGCGTCAAAGACAATAGCACCAGATATATCGTACCTTCGTGGAAACCAGTTAGGTGCTTCTTTAACGAACTAAAGAAGGGCGTGTACTCACAAAAGTATCAGGACCAGTACCTGGCGTCCGAGGTTGGTGAATCCGCCACGTATTTTCAGTATGAGGCTTAGCCCATTCATATGAACGCGCCAATTATCCCAATCATCGTGCCTCATCTAGAATTGGGGTTACTTGGGGACTGATAGGTGAGGACCGGGGAGCATACAGTCAGGCAGACATGAGCCAATATATTAGCAATGGCTCCTTCACTAGTACTCTCTGCAACGCTATTGAGACGTCGTCTCAATTGCACCACCGAGCGTGCGTAGTGGCCCAAAATCTCAGGGGTTTTCTCGGAACTATTATCGCCGTTGATTCTCCTTAAAAAATCGGCAGAATTACCAAGAGTCACATGAAAGGCTCCTGGGTCGCAGAAGGCTACTTCAATCCAGACACCTCGGAATGGCTGATAAGGGGCTGTTGTGACTGACATATAATATACGTCAATAAATGTGATGAATACGATATTAAAGTCAAAAAAGAAAAAAGAGCCCTCCTACCAAAATTGAGAAGCTCAAGCACACGTGCGTCAGCCTCGATAGGGAAGCTACCGAGAGGAGCTAGATATTTACCAGGCGAGCCATTGTTCAGATTCGCATCGCGAAGTTGAGAGCTCTCGCCGTAATCTGTTTCTTGTAATGAAGCACGGCGCAATGGGGGTGAGGTCTTTTTATATCGCGGCCGCCTCCGTTGTTGGCCTATCTCCTTCATGACATGACGCCGGATCTCTGTTCGAATCTCTTTATGTCGGCGAATGTCATCTGGATGAGACACATTTACGAACTTGAGATCTGCAACGGCCGAAGAAGGTGTTGCATCTGTTGGTCGTCGTCTCGATGACCGTGATCCATCTGTCGGCCGTTCGTAATCTTCGCTCTCCCCGTCTATTCTCCTCATTGTTGAACCAAAATGATGAGATCTTTCGAGGCTGGAGGAAGTGAGGAGGATGTAATCTGTAAACGATTTGCTAGGAATGATGACAGCCTAAACTCGGGAAGACCCCGGATTTGTCAGCATCACACACCGCAGGCAAGTTACACTCTTATTAGTGGAGTCTGTCACTCTCGGGGATCCCACTCGAGTCAGAAAACCGGGCGGGAGATCGGTCTCGCACCTAATCAACTGATAATGTAGCTCAGCAAATGATGGTAGAAAGAAGAATGTACTAGAGCTACTGGTCCGGAGATGGTCAAATCTATATCGCTCGTCTGTCGTGTCAATAATCGGTCGTCTGATGACATAGAACTCATAGCTTTAAACGGACAGGGAGCGAGAAAGTACATTGCGAGCATTCACGGATGCAGGAGGTAGTAAATAGCTTTCGATGTATTTTTATCTGAGACTTAATCAGACTGATTGGAGCTTCACTTCCAATTTCAGCCCACCCGTCGTCATGTGTCCCAACCTCACTATCATCAGTGCCATCGTCCGCTTCTCCCATCTGCCCTGCTAGTATCTGGAAGCTCAACAACTGCAGACAATGGTTTAGCTTGCCAGAAATACTTGCTCTGGAGCTCCGCGCATTGGTAACTAAACTCATCGACTAAAACTGGTAAATTTGCCCATTCGTGGAAAATGGCGGATGCAGCAGGGGCAGGTCGACCTTGAAGCCTGGCTTTGATAGGCCACGGAAGGGACGGAGGGCTGTACGTTTTTGAGTGGCGTGTCAATGCACAAGGAATAGAGATCTTCGACGTCGAGCAGCAAGCCGAACATATGCCCGCACGGGCAGGAGGCTATCAAACACGAAGACTGGATCAGCTCGACGGCAGGGGTATGCTTGGGTTAGAATTAAAATACTTAGGCACGGCCGCTCATCTTGCTGAAGAAGTGATGGTGGAACCTAGAAGGTAGTTTGCGTTCTAATAAATGAATAGTGTCCTGAAGGGTAAACGGAGGAAGAGTGGGTAACAGATCTGTTTGGCTGGGTAATATAGGGAGGAGGTCTGATCTAGTTATTTGTAGATCAAAATCCGATGACCAAGCCCTGATACGGCCAACACATATTATGTAGGTCGAGTGCCATTTGGATGTGAGCTTAGAAGTGTGTTTTCGCCTGGAGGCCAACCGCGATTTTCACACCTCTGTCTTCTTTTCGCCGATCCTCACTCTCCTAGCGTCTCTCCTAGCCCCAGGACGCGGCGAATGCGATGGTCATTGACACCGCTCTCGGTCACTTTCGACTTAGCCGAGACATTGAACGGCGGTGTCTCGAAGCTGATCAACTTTACCCTGCAGGTGGTATATTACATGGGAATGAATGCTTGGGAGCCCGCTTGCGATGGAACTAATAGGGTAAAATCTAGACCGTGTATAGAAACCATTTCTGTTGGCGTTGGGGGTCCCGCGTAACGACTTTGCCCTGGTTCAGTCGGAGTTAATCAAAGCGGGTCATGACAGAGAGAGAAACAAGCCAACCAAAGCGGCCTAAATACGCGTACAAGCCAACCCAGATCAACACTATTATCCTGAATTAGTCAGGTCCTAGGACATGGCCAACAAGATCCAGGGGGATGAAACCAGGGTATCAATAATGCCATAGCGACGGCGCACCTAGAAACCCAAGATTAGCCAAACAGCATGCCCTGTCCTGTGAAATCATGTGTTCCATCAAGGACGTTTTAATTTTGGCAAATATAAAGCCTCAAACAACTTTGTGAATTTCACAGATTGTTACGACCACAGTCTCGACCTGTCCTCGCTCCATTCCTCGTTGCCCATTGCCGTTTAAACTCTTGTTCTGTATAGCATGGCAATCTCTCTTGCTGAAGCCTGCAGGCCGGCGACGTTTAGTCCTTCGGTCTTTGGAGCAGAGATCCTGAAACTGGAAGCAGACCTGGTCACCAACTACAGCGCTTCTGTTCCCGAGGCGTTCCGGTACACTGCCCCTGCAGTTGAGCTCCAAAACGCCACTTTCTGCAATGTCACAATCTCGTATACCCATCCGGGCCAAGATGACAACATTGTGGTGGAAGCTTGGCTCCCTGTTGACAACTGGAACGGTCGTTTCCAAGCTGTTGGTGGTGGCGGCTGGGTTGCAGGCCGATTTTTCTTATCCTACAATGCCATGAATGGAGCCTTGGCCGACGGCTTTGCGACGATCACGACAAATGCTGGTATTGGGGATGCTCAAGACTCATCTCCTTGGGCTCTTATTAGCCCCGGAAACGTCAACCTTTACAACCTACAGAATCTCGCATCGGTGTCTTTGGAGGACGAGGTGAGTGACTTCCTGCGTTCCGCACATGTTTTGGGGATGTTTATATTAACAAACACTACAGGCCGTGTTTGGGAAAACCCTCATCAAGAACTTCTACGGTCGAGATCCCGAATACTCTTACTGGAATGGTTGCTCTCAGGGCGGTCGGCAAGGTCTGATGCTCGCTCAGCGTTATCCCACCATATACGACGGGATTGCGGCTGGTGCGCCCGCAACCCAATGGACCGAGCTGGTCCCTTACATCCAGTGGCCGCAACAGATTATGAACGAGTTAGACTACTACCCTTACGGCTGTGAACTGGATGCTATCACCGCTGCAGCTGTGTCTGCCTGTGACGGGCTTGATGGGGTCACCGACGGTATCATCGCTCGCACTGACGAGTGCGTGGCTACTTTCGACCCCTTTTCCGTCGTTGGAACCAGCGTCAAGTGCCCCCAGCTTAATGGGACAGAGGTTCAGATCAGCAGGGAGGCCGCGGTAGTTGTCAATGCTACCTGGCAAGGCATGCTGTTTTCACACGGCAGACAGACTTTTCATGGAATCGCCCCTGGCGCTGACTTGACTGGCAATAGCCCAAGATCTTTCGGCCAGCCAGGGATCGCTGCAACAAATTGCACTGCAGGGGGCTGTGTCGGGTCTGCCAGTACGTTGGGCTCACAGTGGCTCCAACTGTTCATCGCAAAGAACCCAAACCTGGATGTCACCAGCTTGGAGCGCCACGAATTCGATAACCTTGTCCGTCTCGGCGGCCAGCAATACCGCTCCATCGTCAGCACAGCGGACCCAGACTTGACTGAATTCCGGGATGCCGGAGGCAAGATAATTACTTTCCACGGCTTGGTATGTCACTATTTTATATGCTACTTACCCGTGCAGCGATCCATCTTGTATCAAAATCTATCACTTCCACAGCTGCTGACCAGGGACTATCCATCACAGGCCGATAACATCATTCCGCCTAAAGCCACCGAGAACTACTACAATGCTGTGGCCGAGATTTTGCCCAACATCCAAGACTTTTACCGCTACTTCGAAGCTCCCGGCCTAGGCCACTGCTTCGGCGGTTCTTCTGGGCAGCCAAATCAACTTTTCAGCCAGTTACGTGCTTGGGTCGAGAATGGCACAGCGCCTGAGCGTTCAAACATCAAGGTGAATCTACCGGAAAACAAGACTCAAGATCGCATCCTTTGCCCGTACCCCGAACAGGCTGAGTTCGACACTCAGTGCGGTGATGCAGGGTCCGAAAAGTGCTGGTCTTGTGTTGCGCGTTAAGCCTTTCAACGGGCTGGTTCTTTGTTCTTCCTCCCTTTTCTTTCATTTTGTTCATTTATTTAATTCTCAGGCCCTCTTCCCTCTTTTTCTTGTCCACCAGGCTCTATGACAAAGGTTGCTGTGTGCGATAGGAGAGAGCTACTAGAGGATTCACGGCTGGGACTTCTTCCAGCACTTGGCCCCGAAACGAGTGCTGGTTGTTTTGGTAGACCGTAGCTTTTAGATTAACCAAACTGAACATGAATTCATTGTCGATAACTTGTGCTTATATATCTCGAGCGGTGGCGCTGTGTAGCTGGAAACGGTGTGACATGGTCTTTTAGAAACTATTCCATAAGAAGCTTTAACCAAGTCCTTACAGGCTCGTCATCTAGGAGATAAAAAGTTCGCTTTCACCATAAAAGGCTGGTTCTGTATCAATCATTTCCCCCGTCCTATTCATCCTTCTACTTACGGGTGAGCCAAAGCAACGTTTAAGTTCATTGTAGGACTAGATTATTAGATTAGACTTGACAGTCGTCATCCTCGATCATCTGTCTAGGCCACTCCAACCATCTCTCCCATCCTTGACCTAAGTCTGCCGTGATGCTGCTCAAGAGGCAACACCCTACACGCGTGAAGATCCAGTGTCTCCTACACCAGTGCAGTAAGACGGCAAAATGTGCCAAAACGAGCATGGCTTCGGGCCTTCTCTTCAGTAGCAAATCGACGAATTCCGGAGCGATAACCAAAGGCCATGAGAAAGTCATTGAAAAGCAGTCCAGCATTACCGCCTCAGGACCGACCTCCTCGTACGCGCTAAATACCCATTGGAGTTTGGCAAGCGCTTCTTGACTGGCGTTCTTCTCAGCCTCGTGCACATCCAGACTCTCCTGAATCAATAGTTTGAGCGAAGAAGTACGGCCACCATCGTAGACTCTAGCCGCCGCAGATGCTCCGCTCTGGAGTGAGTCGCCATGTTCTGTTTCTAATAAAGATTCCCAAGCGCCAGCTGTGGCTGCTCGGACGCCCCGATAGAGATGAACGTACTCGAGGAATCGGTCCAACGTATTGTGTCGATCGTTGAGCGGTGCAACGTCGCACAGCATGTGAGTCCCAAGCATCCAGCTAAACAACAAAATTCGAAAACGGTTCGCTGGCACTGTATCAATCTGCTGCCGGGTGAAGGCAGCCACCGCGTGTGTCTGAAACTGCTTTGCCTGACCAAGGTGAAGAGCGCTTTTGTCTGGCCTAACTGTGGCAAGGTATCTCGCAGAGAAGGCAAGAATCTCGTTCATGAGATATTCGCAACCGAGCGCTTCCTGGACAATCTCCGAGGGCGTAATCTTTCTAGACCCTAATGAAGCTACAGGAAACTCCAAGTGTGTAAAATGGTGCAGCAGTTCCAGCTGGACCAGATTTGCCGGGGGGACCTCGACCACAGCAGACACAGATGCCGGATCATGCTCCGACCTGGTTGGATCCGATACTGCTGAAATAGAGTTGCAAGAATTTGCCGGCGACGAAGTTGTTGATGGCGATGATCCAGTGAGTGCGGTCTGAGGGCCCGGGAAAATGCTCGTCGACGTAGAGAGGAACGAGCAAGGCCTCCTCGTGATGGAGCAATTCCCGCAAGACGGTTTGTTCTCATCACACTGTTCATGTCAGATGCTGAAACGCCAGTGCAAAGCTTTCAATGAGTACCGCACCTTCATGTGTCGTCTTTTGCATTCGACACATCCATGTCTGGACTTTCGATGACAGCGCCGGGTGGACATTTGGAGGCTCGGATCCCTGTCTCCGCAGAGAGACGGGAGATGCAGAGGCTTCCAGCAGGGTGGTGGAGAGTACCCAAAGGCAGTGTTGGTGTTTAGAGAGAGATTACTTACGGTTCCGAGTACAGAGATGGCTACGAGTGGACAAAAGGGTTTAGTTTAACACGGATAAGACGCGGCGTGTGGTTCAGGGGCGTTGATGGCGTCGTCACATCCGTGGGGCCGAATACTAAGTTATGGCGATCCCAAACCGAGCCAATCAAGGGCTTCTGAGTCCGCGGGTTCCATTTAAGAAATGATCATCCCAGGTTCGATCCACAGAGCCCTCGTCAAGGGCGAAAGCCAAGACCCTGGATCCAATGCAATTGTCAAACAAGAATAGCAACTCCAAGGGGGTATTCCACCGCCTGGGATTCAAAATATTGAATAAACGATCAACTCAAACCTGCCAGCCGCGACAGTTATCTTTTGGCCTCTCCGATCCTTTGTCACTCCTTCCCGTCTAACTCCACAACACAGCACAACGACCTCACAAGTGTTCCTGAGATTTCTTTATTTCCGGACTCCTTTCGGGCTAGGCTTGCCCGTGATGGTTGAACTTGAGCCTTACAAAGGAGGATACTATCTCTGGTATTATGTCCCAAACCGACTCGCTTCAATCATTTCCACCGGTCTTTTCCTTGCTGCGACAATAGCAGTAGCCGGGCGCATGTTCAAGACGAGAACATGGTACTGTTCTGTCTTCGTCATCGGTGGCATATGTAAGACCCCTAGTGCCCCCAAACCACTGCGTTGAAGAAATCACCATCTCACATAACCATCTTTGCAGTTGAAGTCGTTGGTTTCGCTGCCCGAGTGTTGGCATACAACAAGACCGGCCAACTCATGCCCTTCGTCATCCAAAACACCTTCATCCTCCTGGCCCCCGCTCTCTTCGCCGCTTCGATCTATATGGTTCTCGGTCGCATCATTCGCATGGTCAGAGGCGAGGCTTACTCGATTGTCCCTGTGAGATGGTTGACCAAGCTCTTTGTCCTAGGCGACGATGTCTCCTTTCTTGTTCAGGGCGGAGCTGCAGGTCTCATGACTTCAGGGGATAATGACAAGCTGGGAGAAGATCTCGTCGTTGGTGGGCTCCTCGTACAGATTGCCGTGTTTGGTCAGTTCGTTGTGACGACGGTCGTGTTCCAGGTACGAATGCATCGCCACCCTACGCCGCAATCCGAGGACGGAGTCATATCGTGGAAGAAGGATATATATATGCTGTATGCCGTCAGCATACTCATAGTGGTTCGGTCTGTATTCCGAATCATTGAGTTCATCATGGGTTACGAGGGTTATCTGCTACAACACGAATGGACGCTCTATGCGTTTGATGCTTCATTAATGCTCTTGGTTATGGTCATCTTTCTGGTTTGTTATCCGGATCGCCTCATTGTCACGGGATGGAAGGACGGGATGATCCCACTGCAATAAGTGGGATAGTTTATTGAGATTATATATCTCCATACATCCGAAACTGGTAGATACCGCGTAATCTTAGACGTTTGAGTCCCTATGAATTTAATAATAGACTTTTCATATTGTGCATACACCTTTCAAGTTACCATCTTCATCTGGTTAATTGCAGAGATCCAACTTAATGATGCTTCAAAGAGGGAGCGCTAGTGGACTCATTATGGTACCGCAGATGCGTAGTAAATATCTCGAATTTACAGTAGCATAAAGTCACCAATTCGGGGGTGAGGACTGGCAACCTTATTGACTCCCTTCGTTGCAAGGCGTTGGGAGTCGAAGATCGGGTTTTCGGTTCAGATCAATCCCTTCTATAAAAGACAAGTTAAAGACTGGTAACCTTTCTCTTACCCTTTAGACAATTGATCATCATGTAAACTTTAGTTTTTTTTATTTTAGAGAATACGGCGATTCTAAAAAACTATTGTTCATCTACGGTCCAACGTTACCGCAGGACGAGTTACTTGGACAGCTCTTATATGTACCTTGATTCAGGTATACGACGTTCTCAAAGTCGGCGAGTGCCTTTACCCTAATACAGACATCGAAGACAAAAATGAGCCAGGTGACGGAAGCAAGCCATATCTTGCCGACAGCATTTCTGTGGTGAAGACTGCGAAGCAGGTAATTCTGACCTGATAATAACTAGGAAGATGTCCGTATTCAACTCTTCTTCCTGGGGCAAAGCTATACGGTAGGCAATTGGTGTTCGCGGTTCTAAGCTCCTTTTCTCCTACAAATCTCTAGACAAAACACAATAGTAAAGCAGTCTGAGCTTTGCTCAGTTTTGAGACGGGTAAAGCAAACGTGGGATAGCTGTGGATGGATGATTAAGTATTAGCATGCTATCTCAGGATCTGCTTGAGGACTTTCCAAGGTTTGAGGCTATTCGTGCCAGTGTAAAAGACCGTATTCTTTTGGACGCTGCTAGGGCTAGGTTGACGTCAATGCCGTGATAGCAGTAAGCGAAAATTCTAACTTACCTGCTCAACACAACCTATAGAATATATAGGAAAAGAGTTCATACTAGCCGTTACTAAACGCTTCCCAGTTGTCTAAGATTTGAAACTTCGATTGTACAACATCGCGTACTATCGATAACTAAGTCAAATAGATTGGCTATGCACCGGCTCCGTCTATCCCATAACAATCAGTCTCATATAATAACTCTCCGCCAGGGTTTTATTCGCGCGTCCTTATGTCGCAGTCCATACAACTTCTGCTGCCCTCATCAACATCCTTCAATTTGTTTGCACCCCCGGACTTGAGTAAGGAACTAAGAGAACAGAACGACCGCGTGCTCGGCTCAACCGATAAGGGTGAAACCCCATGGAAAAAGAAAGCCTGTTTAAGCTGCGCCTGATGGATTTACTGATTAAATGAAGCCAATACCTGAATCCAAACGGCGTCCTGAGAATTAAACTTGAAATGACTGTGGCAAATGTGCGCTTGGCAGGGTGGGGAACAGCACGGAAGACCTTGACCACGGCCCGCCACGGTTAACTGAAACTATTTACCTACTGGTGCATTTGACATAGAAAAGCGTTTGTAACTATATTCCAATGCAATTCGCTAATTATCATAGCGTTATTCTTGAGGACAGGACTTTTGATGGATAGAGTTTGTTATAAATAATTGCAACTTAATTAGGAAAGAAGGAGCCACTGAGGTGGTTAATCAGCAACATTACAATTCTCAAAGTCTTGTAACACTCCTTGTGAACCACTTAAAGCTACAAATATCAATTCTACGAAAATACTAACGTCTTGAAGAGATTCTACAGCGGGGTGTGAAGAGATTCACGTGATTTCAAGGTGTGGGGATGTTTGATGGAATCTGACGATGATGATCTGACTGCCTGCCTAGATTTAACATCCTTCAATCCAATAATACAACGCCAAAGCGGTTATACGAGCTCGCAAAAACAGCAAAGTCCGTAATTACGATAAGAAGATTAAAGCAAGTCTAACCAAATCTCATAGAAGAACGATGAGTGAAAAACCTACCGACCGTCAGCAGTCACCGCTGACGGTACCGCATGAATACAGAGACTGCAATATCTGTCGATGTATCTGGCGTCGGTTCTCAGACCCCGATTTCACGGAGGAGATCAACATGGGCTCCTTTGAGTCAGCTCTGTCTTCCGGCTGCCCGACGCATACACCTCTTTTGCAGAGCTTCCGGGATTATTGCAGCGGTGATAGCTACAACGAGGTCTCAGAATATGACGATGTGGGCATCGCCGCTGGTGAAGAGAACGGATGCATTGCGCTTTATCCCTCAATTTCTCGCCTAGGGTTGACCTGGGAGCTTCTGCTGGCCGAAAGACCAGCTGAAAAAAACTTCCCAGCAACCAGATACGGTCGAATCATGGATCAAGACTGGGCCGACATTGGGGTTCTAGCAGAGTGGAAGCAAAAGTGCCAGACACTTCACGGTGCAAAGTGTGGGAATCCATTGAATATCTGGGACACAAAACCCGCATGGCTCATCGATGTGCACGATAAGTGTATCGTCGAAGGGACAGAAGCCAGCGCTTTTGTCGCCCTCAGCTACACTTGGGGTTTAGAAGGAAATCATTCATCACTGGCCGTCAACCTTGACATGATTGAGAAGCTTCGCGTACCGAATGCCCTCGAAAGCGCGGAGGTGGTGAATGAAGTTTCTCCAGCCATTCGACACGCCATGTTCATCACTTCCTTCATCGGAGAGCGTTATCTCTGGGCTGACGCGCTTTGTATACCGCAAGGCGCGGGTACCAAGACAACCGAACAGCTACACCTCATGGGCGCCATCTATTCGAATGCAACTGTTACCATCATTGCTGCAGACGGGGACGCTCAAGGTGGCCTCCCAGGACTACGAGGTGTCTCACCTGCGCGAGAACTCGATCAACGAGTCATTCCATTTGGCAAAGAGAAACTTATCGTCCGCAACACTGGATATTTTTCTATGAGCAGTGGCAAACCTTATTATGAGCGCGGTTGGACATACCAGGAGTACACAATGTCCCCAAGAAAGATTCTGTTCAATGAAAAGGAGCTGCACTGGGAGTGCCAGTGTAGCGTGTGGCACGAGGAGCTCACACACGACGCTAAAGTCGCGACATACATAAACCCACGACTGGCAGTTATAGCATCCGGCTTTCCAGACATGGAGTCGCTGTCTCATACCATCCATTCTTATAATGAGAGAGAATTGACCTTTCCAGAGGATGCACTGCCCGGAATCTTGGGACTCCTCGCAGTTTTCAGTCGGTCCTTCACTGGAGGATTTCTCTATGGCCTTCCAGAGATGCAGTTTGACCGATGTCTGGGCTGGCGGCCCTACTGGGGTTTCACCAATCTGGAGCGGCGCGTGAAATCCGATCGTCCTCCAGAGAGCCGGCTAACTCCATCGGGTCTGCCATCCTGGTCTTGGGTCGGATGGCAAGGGCTCGTCAATGTGGCTCAAGAGACTGGCAGGATAAATCCGCGCGTGGACCGCATAGAGGAGACAACCCTGGTAACTGACTGGTACACAAGCAACTCTCCTCAGGCCTTACATTTGCGACGAATTCGGTCAGTATGGTACGAAAACCGGGAGTACAACAAGGATTGCACGAATCCCATGCCTCCGGGCTGGACTCGACACGATATTTCGTCTCTTGAGTCTTTCAGGGGCGAGCCCCCTCTTTTCCCCGACGGATGTGGAAAGTTCGTCTTCAAGCACCATCGCCTGCCGGATGATGATTGTGATGCTTGGTATTATCCGTTCCCAGTCCCCGATATCACAGAATCGACACCCCCGATGATTCCAGAGCAAACACAGTACCTATTTTGCAAAACCAAAATGGCTCGGCTATGGGCGTGTCGACGAGAGATGGAAGATGAATATACCGGGCTTCAAGATAAAAATATTGTTGTTATACATGACAACACAGGTAGAATGGTCGGGACACTGCACTTGCATCATGAGGAACAGCTGGAATCTTTTCCCGATGCAGAAGGAGATGATGGGCCTGGGACTCCAGTTCAGCTCGTCGCCATCTACAAATCACGGAAATACTCCAAGACCTGGAACAAAGAGCTCGTTCGCTACGATAACCCAATCAGAACGAGAGATAGCTATGGCGTTTTATGGGTGGAGTGGAAGGACGGTATAGCGACCCGGCTGGCAAGTGGCGAGGTCTGGAAGGATGATTGGGAGGCAACAAGCCTGGAGGACATTTCTCTCATTTTGGGGTAGAAGGTGATGGAGAATGTGCTAATATGTTGATGAATGAGGATATTGGGGACCTTGACACGCATTGCTTGTATTTTCTTATAAACGTTGTTACCGAACAAAGAAACACAGTACATTCCAATTTGGAAATTTGCCGGACTAGAAGAAGGGCGACATCTAACACAAAAACCATGAGGACTTTGTTTCCAATTTCAGAGCTTGGATTGCAACCTACGCTAGATGATTCAGCGACAGATGGAGCAGTCCTGATTCCTGAGTCAGCTGACAGGCTGACATCATTCTGAATTCGGGCTAAGCACGGTCAGCCTCAACTTCAACCTCGTCAACCTCAATGTCAACCGATGTGAGGCTTCGTCTATCGTGATCTCGAGAAGTCTCGACCTGATCCAGCCAAAAGACGATGACTCAGCTCGTCGAGGCTGTGAAAAATGGCATATCGGATTCGGGTGCGCGGTTCCGCCGCTGGCTCGATACGTCCCAAGGCCGCGGAGTCTTGAAATGCACAATCGCCTACACCATCGCCAGTCTCGCGACCTTCGCCCCGCCGCTGGCCGATGCGCTTGGAAAGCCGGAGGGAAAACATGTCGTGGCTACGATTACTGTTTACTTCCACCCGGCGCGATCCGCGGGGTCCATGATTGAGGCTATTATGATTGCCATCGTGGCGGTCGCTTATGCCGAGATCGTATCCTTGCTTTCCATGGCGACGTCCGTCTTTTTCGGCTCCACCATGCACTTGGTCATGATATCGCACGTTTTGGTCGTCGTTGTGTTTATCGGCGGTGGCTTTGGTTTCATCGGCTGGGTCAAGCAGAGGATGTCCAACCCGCTCGTCAACGTCGGCAGCACCCTCGCATCCCTGGCCATCATTGGCGTCGTCACCAAAGAGAACCATGTGTTATCCAATGTTTTCTCCAATGACAAGATTGCCCAAGTACTCAAGATGCTCATCATGGGAGTTACCACCACGGCCGCCGTCAACTTGCTGCTGTGGAGGAGCTCAGCGCGTCAGTCCCTCCGCCAGACGATGAATCGAGTTTCAATGCCGCTTGGTGACATGCTCTACATGATAACGGGGAGCTTTCTTAGTGGCTCCGACGCTGGACTCACATCAGAAGGGTTCTCGGCTGCTGCGTCAAACTTTTCAGCAGCATACTCTCAGATGATGAAGGACATGAGGGAAGCCAAGTTTGAGCATTACTTCCTTGGCCACGAGGAGATCTACGCACATGAGCGATCCGTTGCAAGGTCTATGGAGACTCTCGCACAAGCCCTTGGTGGTTTAAGAAACGCGACTAATACCCAGCTTGGTTTGTTGAAGCGTACGAATCATCCTAGTCAGAGCATCGGAGGAGATGTGTCGCCGAACACATCCCCTGAACTCTTTGAGCTATTTAACGCCTCGATGAGCATTTCAATGTCATCTTTGAGGCAATCAATTTGCCGCATCTTGCACGAACCCCAATTTGGGCGCCCGCCAAGCTACGAGATCAATATCGACGAGGATCTGAGACGAAGCCTGATGGACTCCCTCGGTACTTTCAATACGGCTCGAGGGGAGGCTTTACAAGATCTGTACCGCAGGATCGAGCAGATGGCTTCATCACCAGATACGACTCGGGCGGACTTGGAAGAAATTGCTGCTGCGTGTGGACACTTTACCTTCAGCTTACAGGCCTTTGGAGAAGAAGTCCTGCAGTATCTAGACGTCTTGGATGATTTGGAGTACATCACCTTGCATAAGAATCGAAGCTGGCGATGGCTCCTCTGGTGGAAGGACGGTAACGTAGAAGGTGGGAATAAGGCGATCAGATTATTTGAGACCGTCGAAGGAGACAACTTGATACGCACAAGGCAGAGGTCAATCACTGCTACAGACGAATCAGCCGCGCTGCCAACACAAGTGGATGTTGGGACTTGGTATACTGCTCCCGACGCGAACAAGATCCTGGCCTGGATTTGGCGAACTCTCTCGAAATTGTTCAAGAAGATGGCTCGAGATGATAGTGAGTAAATTACTGTGCTCTCTTAGACATTACTAACTTTACGCAGTCCAGTTTGGTCTCAAAGTCGGCATCGGCGCTGCATTGTGGGCAATGCTTGCCTTCATCGAGGCAACTCGAGACTTGTACAACCAGTGGCGTGGCGAATGGGGCCTGTTGTCGTTCATGATCATCTGTTCCATGACCGTTGGCGCTTCCAACACCGTGGGATGGGCTCGTTTCATCGGCACACTCTTTGGGGCTTTGTTCTCCGTCGTCAACTGGAAAGTCAGCCATGGCTACGCGATACCTCTGATATTCCTAGGCTGGCTAACCAGCTTCATCAACTTTTACATCATTGTGCAACATGGGAAGGCTTCGCTTGGTCGTATCAGTCTGCTTGCTTACAATGTGTCAACGTTGCATGCGTATAGCTTGCAAAGAAAGGCAGACGGCAAAGATGGGACCAGCGACGAAGGGGGATCGCATCCGGATATCTTGGAGATTGTAAAACATCGCGCCATTGCCGTTACGGCGGGTATAATCTGGGGTCTCGTAGTGTGCCGACTCATCTGGCCCATCTCGGCGCGCCGAAAGTTCAAAGAAAGCCTCTCAGTTCTTCATCTCCAGATGGGTCTCATCTGGAAGCGTGGACCTCTGGCAGTGCTGTTTCGCAGCGAGGGATCTCAGAGCTACCTCAGGTCCGGCGAGCAGATTGTCTTGCAAAGATATGCTGCCAACTTGGATAGTCTGCGGGTTTCTGCCTCTTCCGAGTTTGAGCTCCGTGGCCCATTCCCTACGGATGTTTATGGGCGCGTGCTGCAAGGGACAACCCGTATTCTTGATGGCTTCTATGGAATGGGTCTGGTGGCGTATCGAAAAGGTCACCTTACAGAGGGCGAGAGGGCGTTGTTGGTATACACCGCTCGCGAGCGGGCCATTCTATGCGATCACATCTGCCAGGCATTCCAAGTGGTGGCTAGCTCAACGATGCTAGAGTACCCGTTTGCTGATGCTACACCAAGCATTGTCTCGGCGCGAGAAAATCTTCTCGGCAAGATCTTCCAGTTCAGGAATGAGTATTCCTCAAACGCTGCAAGATTGGCGAGCTCAGAGGGCGCGAGAAGTGACGATCCCACTAATATTGTCGTCGAGGAGAAAGACTACGCTCTTCTGTATGCATACGCCCTCGTTACGGGGCAAGTGGCGGATGAATTGAAGATGGTGGGCAAGGAGATTGGGACATTGTTTGGTGTGCTTGACGAAGACACGCGCCTATTACAATGATGTAGAGGTTGTCTTTCGCAAGGCATTGTAGCGTAATTTGATTCAATCCATCATACTGTGATGAGCGACGCTTATTGGCTTCGATACACCTTGATCTTCTGACGCGATCTCCGTCTTCCACTTTGCTGCGCCGTTCCAGCCTCTAAATTTCGGCAAGGATGCATTTCTAGACCTGTAACTATTGTCCATCTTTAAAACACCTTGTTGTCATCTCAAGACACACGGCCCGAGCCTCGCCAACATCGCTTCACCTGAATGAATCAGACCTTGGCACAGCTATCTCGGTTCTTGCCGCAGATCATCTGGGATTCATGTTAGCCGTGTCCAAGCTGGAAAGTGTAATCGATGGGAGTATCTTACGTCGTATCCCCCTTCACAATGGTATCTGACGCAAGTCCCCCACATGCACTCGAGTGGGCATTCGGCATCCTTGTCCGCGATGGCGCCGGGACAGATGTTGGTGCCGCAGGCGCGGGGCTCAACTTTGGGGAGCGCCGTGGCCGTGGCAGTCAAGGCGAGGAGGATAGTACAGAAGAACTTCATTTTGACAAGTGATCAAATAGATACGTTTAGCTTGGGTGAAAAGGGTTGGATGTGTTGCTGGTTGAGGAGTGTTTGTCGGTGTTGGAGCAGATGGAACAATGCCTTACTCGGGGGAGGGAAAGCAGCTCTTAAATAGATTTCACCGTCAATGGGAGCGACCCAATGACTGTACGACTATAGATGCCATGGTTTCTAAGGGATTGTGAGACAGTCTGGATACGCTTACACACGAGTAGATGGTACATTGGTACGCGACATCCGTCGATCACCGACGATCCGTCGCCCGGGCGGCTCCTTTGAACAAATGAGAACGCCCGACGCACGTTCTCTAGCTGAGCATATTCCAATCTAGGAAACTTGCCGCGCTGAAACATCACGAAGTGCATAAGCCCTACAAGTATGCAAAAGAATGGGCTTAGACTTGTGTCGTCAGTGCCTCCGCTGAGTACATTGTTGATCTTTGAGCCTTCTGCCTTTTATCGAATGAGAGTAGCTTTCCTAACCCACGAGACTGCAATGTGCGACATGTGTAAGCTGACTGATACTGTGGCATGCTGTTTAACCTCGCGAGTGCTTGTGGATTGTCTGACTTGCTTGTGCTGTAGGCTGGGTTGTATCCACTCGATGTCGATCTGGATTGGCATTACTCACAGCGCTCTATTTCTCTCCATTTGGGTCTTGTATACTTAAAATTACAGCTTACAAGAAGTTCGTTTGTCAAATTGGTGTCTCATTCGCCACTTGGCCGCAAGTTAGTGCTTAGGACTATGCTTATTGTTGCATTTGAGAAGAGTGTACTGAGTCGTAACATATGAATGCAAACACGTAACTTCACGTCATTGTGTGCTTTGTACAACTTCACATTTGAGACCCTTGTGGCAGCAAAGGCGATGGAGCCAGCAATAGTGTGAATATAATAATAGCAATCAAGACACCAGGCTATGCGGTAAGAAAGAGAAGCCGCTGACATCCTGGCGAGAGAAACGACGTCACCAAAGTCCCAATCCTTCTGCCGCTGACCTAACCTACTGACGACACATGCTGATCTTGGAGGGAGGACTTCGTATGGTGAGCCTCGAAACTTGGTAGAGGCGGATGTGTAATTTTCCGAGGTTGCACTTACTTGGGTATCGCTCAACCAACTCGCCCAACCTTGTGTTGTCAACTTGAAATAACTTCTATGGAAGCTAGATACTCAATTTCACGATTATTTTATTCGATGGGACGTGAAGCATTCCTCCTCAAATCAGCACTTGACAATGACCTCATAAGAATAGCAGTAGCTTCGCTCTAGGAATGGGAGTGAAACGCGTGTGCTTGAGCCTCGTCTCCAACGTAAATAGTTCAGTAACTGGTAAGCATAAAATAAGGGTATCTAGGCATGTCCGTTCTTCAGGTTATCTCATCGAACTTGTACTCCTCCTCCAATTCCCAATATTTGTTGAAGCCCACGCCTTCACAAACCTCACTATATGACAGGATCAAGGGCGGCGCTCCAACAGTCATACTCTTTTGAGAGCCTCCAGCGTTTCTCGGATACTCTTCAACTTGGCGGCGACAAGGGTCCACGGGGATGCCACCGCACAGAAACCAAGTTCGGCGAGGTCTTGGGCCGATAGGTTTTCTGTCTTGCCACCCTCGATGACTGAGGTTACAGAAACCATTAGCATGTTGTTGGAATTGGAGAACTATTTTCTCTGAAGAGGTCTAGTATCGGGGAACTCACTGTTGGCAAAAGTAGGAATGCCCACTTCCTCTACGCACTTTCGCATTGACTCTGTCGGGGAGCGCCTCAACGAAGACGGCATCGACACCAATCCGCTTGAACTCCTTGGCGCGAGACAAGGCCTCTTCCCATCCATGAATGAGAGCGTCGGTTCGTGCAAGGACGAAAATGTCCTTTCCTTGGTCGCGGGCATCACACGCGGCTTGGATGTGGGCGTAGGCCTCCCCTCGAGATACCACAGATTTCCCTTTGGTGTGGCCGCAACCTACAAGTGATGTTTGTCAGAATCGTATTATTAGAGAGGAATTCGGTGAGAAGAAATGCATACGCTTTGGCCAAGTCTGGTCCTCAATCATGACTCCAGCAGCGCCGGCGTGGGCGTAGCTCTCGACAGTCCTCCTGACGTTGAGAGGGCTGCCATATCCGGTGTCACCGCCGGCCATGACGGGGATGGATACCTGACGGACGGCTTCCTGGATTTTGTCGCACATCTCTGCCATTGCGATGTAGCCAGTGTCCGGCAGGCCATAGGCACTAGCCACGGGGTAGCCAGCAAGGAACACCATAGGGAAACCGGCTTCCTCGACGAGACGGGAGGATAAGCCGTCTGGCCAGGTTTACCTTGCTTTTCGACCGGTGTCTGGTCGAACTTGAAGGGGTAGGGGACGGTGTTGACGATGGACTTGGACATGGTGGTGGTGATGGATTGTGAATGCTTCGGGAAAGGTGTTTGATGTATGATAGTATTGGATTGCTGTGATTACCTTACTTATTATGGTCTGGGAGGTAGGTTTATATAATACTCATCAATCACTTCATCCGCTTGAGGTATCCGGATGGAAAGTCCCGGACTTCGGATATTGCAGGAAACTGCCGGAAAGTGACGAAATGACCATCTCGGTCCGAACCACCAAGAAACGCGGGGAACACAGTACGCGACTCCAAGTTCGGGACCGCACCAAGAAGTCGGGCGTACGATGGAGCCAGATCTTGGCCGGGATGAAAGACTACCAGAACTATGTGCACACGATGATGCATTTCTGCTGCAACTATTCCTTCGCGGGACTGTCCAATTTCCTGCCGACTATCGTGCGCGACATGGGCTTCTCCTCTGTTACGGCACAAGGGCTGACGGCGCCACCGTACCTATGTGCCTTTATCTGCTGCGTGGCAGCCGCCCTGGTGAGCGGTCGATTTGGTAAGAGAGGATATATCGTTAGCGGCAGCTCGCTTGTCGGTTTTGCGGGCTACCTGATTCTCGTGCTTGTCAAGGACGAGTCCAAGATTGCGCCACGATACCTGGGCACGTTCCTCGCGGCATGCGGTGTCTTTCCCGCGCTTTGCATCAATATTACTTGGCTGTTGAACAACTAGGGAGGCGACTCTAAGAAGGGTGTTGGCTTGGTAATCCTGGTTACCTTTGGCCAATGCTCCTCTTTCGTCAGCAGTGTTGTCTATCCTAGTTCCGACGGGTAAGTTCAAGCTGCACCATCGATAACCTCGTGATCAATGCTGATACTTGACTTCAGGCCGTTCTATACTCGAGGGTCCGCTATTGGCTGCGCCCTTACTGGAGCAATTAGTATCCTCTCGTTAGGGCTACATTTTACGCTTGAAAAGGAGAATAAGCGCAGAGATCGTGAATACGGATCTATTGATCGCCGCGAGGCGATTGATGTGACGGAGCAGGGCGATAAGCACAAGAACTTCCGTTACCTGACCTAGGTTAAACTTTTTGACATTGAATCTACGAGGGTTTGGAAATTTGAATGTGGTTTGTTAGTATGTAATTCTCGTTGAGATGAATGATAGCTTTCTTTCGCTATTACACGGTCCGTCATCCGTCACTGTCCGGCCGCAATTCCACGCCACTCAAACACACGTCCAACGCCCAGGACCAACTATCTGCTATTGCGTCGGCCCCGCTGGCTATCTCTGTGCTTTTTTCCGTTGTCCCTGCTCCACATATATGTATGGACGGCCAGCCCCAGGCTCTGAGACGGTCCAGCAACGCGTCCTCCCAGCGCGGCCGCCGGGTCAGGGACTTCCGCCGCATCTACAAGGCCTGTGAACTCTGCCGGAGGAAGAAGATTCGTTGCGTTGTCTATGGCCCTGGAACCGCTTGTCTGAGGTGTCAGAGGGAGTTGACCGGGTGTGTGTTCAGCCCGGAGAGATCTCATCGAAGGCGCAGTATCGTCGCCGCATCGTTAGCCTTGTCTCCCTAAGAAGGAGACGGAGGTGACTGTTCGTGTTACCCATGAGAATCTCTAAGAAAACTAAAGCTTTGTTGACTTGCTAACACGGTCAAGGCCGCAACTCGATTAGCACTGCATCATCGCCACGGCCGTCACCACGACAAACGGGCGTATCATACCAACAACGACTGCCACCGCTACGTAATGACAATGCTACCAACCTGCTACCAAGATACGAACGCGAAGATGCCTCCGGAATGCTAGAAACCGACCTAGGCCCTCTACTACCGGATCGTTCACATCCTCCAAATCTCCCCGCCGGAGGCCCAGTGGGCACTGGTGATCTTGCCGACTCCGTCATGAGGACACTCGTTTCGAACGACAATGACGCCATGAGGCTGCTCTTCCAAGCTGCTGCTGAGCATGCTCCAACAGAGGGCGAGACTCCCAGCAACGCGCCCTCCGCCTCGCGAACCTTGGCCAATGCAGGCCCTGGCACAACGTCTCCTGAGAATATTCCATCCATGGAGTCGGGCGGCCCGATCCATTTCTCATCGGCTTCTCATGATGTTTTGATGGTGTGGCGTGCGTTTCGGTTCACTAAGATGGGTTGGTTCACTCCCAAGGAGGCCGTCACGTACGTAGATCTGTAAGTCGCCCTTTTTCAGACTGGCATCGATGCCACTTGGGGCAAGTCCATAACTAAGTGACTGCGTGCCTGCGTGTCGTCTTCTAGATTTCACAAAGAATTTAGCACCTCTGTCCCCAGTATCCAAGGACTTCGACCTCAGCCACGGCTTCCACTTTAAGCTCATCACCCAGGAGCCTCTGCTTTGTTCCGTCATCTTGATGATCTCTACTCGGTACCATCTCCTCCCGGGAGCTGGCGGAGTCGCTCGAAGCGCCCTCCTCCACCACCGCCTCTGGGAACACTGCCAACACCTTGTCATGAGGATAATGTTTGGCCAGAAAAACGCTCCAAGGCAAAGACGCGAACAAGGGGATCCATTGAAGCTTTGTTACTGATGATCGAATGGCATCCGCGTGCAATTCACTTCCCACCTGCGGCTGATGGATGGGACTCTTCTCTGATCATCACCGATTCAGACCCCCGCGACGACCAGTTTGGGAACCAAGCAGACGCTCTGGACGACAGCGAAGCTAGGTGGCTGGGTGATGTCGTCGCTCCCGCAAAAACGTCTGATCGCATGTCCTGGATGCTCCTGGGGTGTGCCCAGTCTCTCGCCCTCGAACTTGGCTTGTGCGACGCCGTGAGCAAGACAGACCCGGCAGCAATATTGAACCAGCCTCCGGGTCTCCAGGCCCAGCAATCTAGGCTCTGTGAGCTGCTGTACATTTTCATGGAGCAACATTCGACTCGTTTGGGATGTCCTTCGATGGTTCCCGCTGCGCTGACCCGTCTGCTTTCAGAGCCGTCGGGAACTGGAGGGGAAGACTCGGCGATGATGACGGCGTGGCTGGACTTGACAAACCTATTGCGCACCATTACGGATGTTCTCTTTCCATCTGCAACAGGGATACGCGAACTCCTCGGGAGCTGTCGATATGTCAACATTATTAAGCACTTTCAGCAACAGCTATTAAGCTGGAAGATCACTCACCTGCGTCCGGCTCGTGAGTAAGGCCCCAACAACGTAGAGGCTATTTAACATTGCATCTGACAATATTTGCTAATCATCCATGCTATCCAGGTCTCTCATCAACCTCCTTCGAGGTCCTGTCAATTGAGTACAACCATCAGCGTGCCTTCATGAATTCCCTTGGTATTCAAGCAGTCATCGACCGAGTCCTCGGCAAGAGGCCGCCCAACGCCACAGACAATGAGATTCTGCAGTCTTCAATAACAGCAACCGATTACGCATTCATCAAGGAGGTCATTGACGGTTCCTGCCAAACGTTGGAGTCGGTCAACAGGCTCTTCGAGGCCGGCACGCTTCGTTACTCGCCCATTCGAATCTTCCTTCGCATCATCACAGCTTCGATATTTCTCTTGAAAGCATTGAGCTTGGGAACCCGCACTGCCGACCTAGAATCCTCGCTCGCTATCATGGAGAGGAGCATCGAGGCCCTCCGAGCCAGCAGTCTGGACGAGATGCACCTGGCGGCTCGGTACGGCGAGTTGCTGGCAATGCATCTGGCGAGATTTAGACATGGCATGGTTCCAGTGTCGGTTCCCCGGGGCATTCCAACCGCGGAAGCGAACGGCCTGTTTGAGTTCGGGAACGCGGGAAAGCATCTGGGCGAGGGTTTGGGGGACTTGTTCTCGTTGGCTACGGCGGATGACTGGCTTGCGTTGCCTTTTGATGCGAGCATGGCGCCTTTTGGGTGTTCGAGTGATGTGCCTGAGCTACCAGAACTTGACGACCGGTCCTGGGATTTTGCTTTGGAGTCTACCGAATGTTTGACTAGCTTTATGGTGAAAGGGACTGGTTAGCCCCGTAGTCTGCATGTGTTATGAATTACTCGATAGACATTGAGAATACTGCATGCCTTGATCGAAAGAGGTTGAGACTGAAGGCACACCTCAAGATGAGACTTTTAGTCTTTCTAGCTCATACCTAGTATCTTAGTACTGATATAAATACTCATCATCTCTTGGAAGGTATGCGTGAGAAGATCCTTCTTACAATTAACAGCATCGCAACTAATTCAGCTCTTATAATCGATACTTCTCAAGATATTATTTGAAGTAACGCGACTCGCCATTCTAGCTTCCAGGAACCGCCTCTCCACACACCCGAACAACCAATTTACCCCTGACTCTCCCAGTCTTCAGCTTCGTATATGCACTACCAGCATCTTCCAAGTCGAACTCCTCCTCAATCACGGGCTTGACCTTGCCCTCCCCAATCCAACTTGCAACTTGTGCGAAGTGCTCGGGATTCGCCGTCACCGAATGAAACAGGAACTTCCTCCGCCCGCCTCCAAGGCACCTGGGCAAAATATGGATGGCAATCAAGCTTTTAGCAGTCTTGAATTGTGGCGGTAAGCCAACGCAGACGTATCTGCCTTCAGGCTCGAGGTAGCGGTGGCACTGCCAGTACAGGTCTGGGTTTGCGAAAACAGTGTCCAGGACGTGATCGAATCTCTGGCCGCTCTGCTTGAGTGCTATGACCGGATCCTCGGCCTTGTAATCAATCACGGTATCGGCCCCGAGGCTCTGGCACAAGTCCGCGTTGGGCGCCGAGCAGACGGTGGTGATCTGAGCACAGCCCAAAGCCTTTGCGACTTGGATAGCGAAGATTCCGACGCCGCCGCTACCGCCGTTGATGAGTATCTTGCTCTGCGGCTTCACGAAGGGAGCGAGGCATTGCAGGGCCGTCACGCCACAAATGCCCACGCAAGCGCCGTCCTTCAGAGAAACACAGTCGGGCAACGCTGCAATACCAGCCTTCCCGACCATGACGTACTCGGCCAAAGTGCCGCACGCCGGAGGCTCAGTCTTCCCGAGGACGCGCTGGCCGGGCTTCAAGTCGCTCAACGTGGTCGCAACAACAGTGCCAGAGAAGTCAAGGCCGGGCGTGGCTGGCTTGCTGAACAGGTTGCTGCCGAGCGGCATTTCGGCTACCTTGTAGTCGAGGTGGTTGAGTGATGCGTAAGCCACCTTGACGAGCGTGTGGTCTTTCGGGGGCGCGTCGACACCTTTGGGTAGGATGGCCTCGCCGGTGATCTCGAGATTCTTCTCCATGCCACCGGCGACGGAGCGCCATTGTGCGGCGCGCATGGTTCATGGGAGGCGGGTCGATGAAGCCATGTTGGTTATTAGAGACGTCGGTTGATAAATCGACTGTTTTGCCACGGTATTAATAGAGTAGTTAAACTGCAACAATATTTAAGTTGTCGAAAGATAAGACTGTGAGGCTGGTTCATTGTTCTTGCAAAGAAGTAGAAGACGACATGGGATGACATGGTGCCATTTCTCGTCAGCCCCCGCAAGTAAAACCTCGCTCATCCGCCTTAATAGAATTTGGGGATGCACTGACTCTGGAATTCTTGGCAGTGCTCAAGGTTGGTCCGGGTTCCGGATCCCGTTGCGTGGCATGTTGGTTGATCCTCCCAGGCAGGGATGGCACTGAGGAGTTGATAGCGACGATAGAATGGCATCGTATGGGTCTTGATTGTCGTTGTATTATCTCATGACCTTTTTTTCTCACCTGGAATCCACCTCCTATCTAGATTTCACTCGTGAAACGAGATGCTTCGTTCGTCACATTGCCGATCTGCTCGAATAAGTCCTTCGTGGTCGTGAACTCTATTGTGATCTTCGGTTCATCAGGAGTGAATGTGGACCCGATCACTCAACTGAAGCCCATGGCAAAACTGAAAAAGGTCATGAAATGTATCAACAACAACCTTGAGAACGGACAGCTGCCGCCGTTGAAGCTCTGGGCATCTACCACAGGTCGATGCACATCCTTCTGTCTCAAAGTCTCTCACGACCTAGAGCACCTTGTTGGCATCCATCAAGGTACCTTTCGGTTTGATATTTATGACATGAAAGGCCACCGACTATCCCGTTGCGTCAACACGGGTAAGGGTTGGTTGGTGTCTGGAGTGGCACCGTGCGAAAAGACCCCAGAGAGGTCGCCAGAAGCGATCGAGTGACTCATTGTATTGGATGAAAAGGGCGTCCGTACTCAGTGAAGAGATGCACTGAGCGTTGAGGTGTTGGAGTTAAACGTAACGTCATCCCACTTCACGTCTGCTATGGTGCACATCAGTACAATAACCACCTTCTACATCCTGAAGACTTCCCGTCGCAGAACCAGAAAGTAGTACCACAACCACCCTGTACGAAGACTTTCCTCAGCAGCAATCTTTTCAAATCATATCCTAGCCACGCGTGATAGACAGTGTCCTAGACTAGACTTAAGGCCCAGGATGCAATACAATACCGCCAGCAGTCTTCATGACAAACACACTGCCTGCTATGTATGGAAATAGCATTATTATCGCGGCTACACACCCAAGGGTCATCCTTCCGAAGATAGCTGGTTTCTATAGCGGCCTCCAGCCAGAGCCATGTGATATCCAAGGCTTCAGAATCCCCCGCTTTTTGAACTATATGACAGCTATCCGTACGGTTGTTAAGGTAGACCTACTAGAGAAGAGCACTATAGCGTTAATCGGTCAACTGCTTGCGTTTATGGGGATAGCCAAAAAATCGTATACCGAATGCTCTATCCAGGATCCGGTCATTATTGATCCGATATTTCTTCAACGAGGAAAAGATTGGCTCAAGTCTATCGGCAGAACTGCTCGCCATTCATTATTGCCCTGAAGTGGAAGAGGGACAAACACTTCCTTCGCTCAATAACTAGGGACTAACGCCCATCATAAAGATTAGTGGAATTCGCCACGTTGGAGGAATCCTGGAGAAAGCAAGATATCTTACCTGCACGACAGTGATGCCATGAGCTTAGACATGTTGCTCGATGAAGTACTTTAGCGGCAATAAATGTGGATCTTTTGGGTTATGTTAATGAGGGAACATCTGAAAATAATTGAGGTTATAATGAGAAGACTTTATGTGCTGTATTGAGACGTGAGCATCAAATAGGCCCCGAAACTAACACCCCTTCCTCACTGCCCATCTCCTTCCAATGCCTTCAGCATACCCTGCGCAGCGTGAATACCCAGAGCATCCAAACTCGCCATTCCCATAATCTCCAACACGCTGATATCAAAGCCAAACGTCTGCCTCCACCAAGTCCTCATCTCAATGGCAACCAGCGAGTCCATGCCCAAGTTGGACAAGGGCGTCGACGTCACCAGGTCCTCCTCCGGTCGCATGATCAAGCTGAGCAACTTGCGACCAATCTCCCGCGCAAGCGTGTTTGCCGTAGCAGCCTCCCTCAGCCGGGACGCGTCGCGGCGCACGCTGCCCAGGAAGGCATTCAGACTGTCGCTCGACGTGCCGGATCGCGCACTCGCTCCCAGGCTGGTGTTGTGGTACACGGCCATGCGCTTGTCCTTGCGCCAGATGGACCGGTTGTCTGCGCTCTCGAGCGCCGTGGCTGAGGCGAGGCCAACGACGAAGTTGTTCTGCGTCACGAACGTCGACGCCGGGCCGCGCATGCTTGGCGGAGACGATGCCGAAGTGAAGCTCATCGACATGGCGATGGCATCAAGAAGCTCCTGCTCGTTGATTCCGTAGGCGCCCGTGAGCTTCATCACACGCCGAAGCCCGTCGTCGTCGGAGATGACGCCGATGTCGGTAACATCACCAATATCGATGGTGGATGCTGGTAGACCAAGTGCCGTGCGGTACTGTACGAAGGTGTCGAGGAAGGCACTAGCACTGGAGTAGTTGGCCTGACCTGGCTGTCCGATGATGCCGGAGATGGACGAGAAGAGAAGCATAAAGTCCAACTCACAGCCAGCAGCCACCGTGGCATGGTGTAGGTTCCACGTTCCCTGGATCTTGGGCTCAACTGCAGTAGTCCAGTCCTCGTGCGACATGCGAGGGACGGCATTGTCTCGAAGGATCATGGACATCTGAAGAATGCCCTTCAGTTTCGGAGCGGCCTCGATCGCTCTGGTAACGTCTTCCAGAACTGACACGCTTCCTTGGACCAGCTTGACGCTGCAGCCCATGCTCTCCAACTCGCGAACGATGGCCTGCTCTCTCGGACGCGAACCGCCACCTCGTGAGAGATACACCAGGTGGCGAGCGCCATGCTCAACCATCCACCTCGATACAGCTCGTCCGAGGCCGCCGAGGCCACCGATCAGGAGGTACGAAGCCGACTCGTCAAGCTCCACCACCTTGGGTCGAGTAGCGTTCTCGGTATCAATCTTGAGTTCTCCGGTAGTCTCGCGGATCGAGATGACAATCTTGCCGATGTGCAGGCCGCGTTGCATGTAGCGGAATGCTTCTTGGACCGAGTCTGCGCTAAAGACCTTGTTCGGGTTGATCGGAAGGATGTGGCCGTCCTTGAAGTAGCGAACGACAGAACCAAGGAGTCTATATCCATCGTTAGCTTGAAGTTATGGAATGGATGTGGGATGGGACAACTGACCCTTTGCAGACGGCAGGTCTCTTGGAACACATCTGATCCATATCGACACAGCAGTAGCTTCGGTTGGCCATGAAAACGTCCATGTCCAGTTTTCCAGATCCCAAGAGATCTCGCTTGCCGATTTCCACCATCTTACCGAACTCAGCCACGCAGCGCCAGGTTGCGTGGAGGAGTTCGCCGGACAGCGAGTTGAGGACAAGGTCGACTCCGACACCGCCGGTTTCGCGGGCTACCCCATCGACGAAGGAGTCATTACGAGAGTTGAAGATCCTGTTCCTCGGGAGGTCGAACGTGTCCATGAGGTACTTCACCTTCACCTCGCTGCCGACAGTGACGTAGATCTCAGCACCGAGCATGCGCGCGATCTGAATGGCAGCGATGCCGACACCACCACAAGCACTGTGAATGAGGACGGACTAGAAGGTAGCAGAGTTAGACCAAGTTTTTAAAGTGTACAAAAAGATGTGTTTCGTAACCACATACCTGTCCGCGCTTGAGAGCGCCAATATCGATCAATGAGTAGATGGCCGTGGCATACACACACGCCATGGTAGCTCCGTCTTCGAAGCTCAGATCATCGGGGATGACCTCGCAGAGCTTCGCTGAGGTGATGATGGAGCTGGAGAACGAGCCACGGCTGAACAGGATCACTCGGTCGCCTACTTGCAGATCCGTAACGTCGGGGCCCAGACGAGCAACAACGCCAGTCGCCTCGAGTCCGAAACCTTCTTCGGGAATCTCGATGATTCCATTAGCACTCAAAACATCCTATTACGTGAAGTGTCAGTTACTTTGCTCCTGAATTTCCGTACCATAACTTCTCTAGGGATAAGACTCACCCTGAAGTTCAAGCCACCGGCGTGGACATTGACCTCCACATCGTCACCCACCAGCGGTCTTGCTTCTCGACGTGACCAAGTCAGAGCAGTCAATAAGCCAGGCTTCTTGGTATCAAGCACAATTGGCTCGCTAGGGTTCGCGGTCAACAGTTCCTGGCTGAGCGAGAAGGGATAGTATCTCCCGATGTGGACCACGCCGTCTTGGATTGCGTACTCATAGTCGGGATGCAACCACTCAGACCGTTCGTTTTCTCTGGCACGGAACCTCGTGAATACATCCGCAATCTGGGCAAGCGAGGCGTCGACATCGTCCACCTCGCACGTCGCGAACTCGACCGCCATCTCGCTGCGAATCGTACGGGCGGCGCCAACGACTTGGGCGTAAGTAGGGCTCACACATTGCATCTGGCTCTGGCGGGTGACCCAGAAGAGGCCGGCGTCGCCGAGGCCTTCCACCAGCTTCTTGAAGTTGTCGAACTGGGTGGCGGTGATGTTCTCAAAGAACGGGTCATCCTTCTCGAGGAGGGCGATGACATCTTGTCCAGGAGGAGGGACTGTGTCGGGACTGCACTGTTGGACGACAAAACCTCGCGCATCCAAGACTTTAGAGAGTGCTTCGGCGGTGCTGTCGCCAGATACACACAGCAAAGTCACCACCTTCTCGGTTGCTGTCTCTGGCTCAAGGGGCTTGGCAATGATGATACTGTTCTCCTTCAGAGGCTCACCGGCGCCTGGAACAATGGCGGGCTCATCAAATCCTGCTGCTAGAAGCTCCGCGTTCCATCTCTGAGTAGTCACGTACGGCTCCTCGGTTCGCTCATCTGCAGCACCACACCACCACCAGGGCAAAATGCCGAAGATGTAGTTGGGCCACTTGGAAGACGGGCAGAGTTCCTGCAGGAGAAGGCGGCCATCTGGGCGAAGTAGCTTCCGAATATGCTTCAGCGTCTCAGCGAGCGACTTTGTCGAGTGGAGGGCATTCGTCGCAATAATAAGGTCGTACTGTCCTTCCTCAAAGCCCTGCTCGACAGGATCCTGCCCGAGGTTGAGGACAGAGTGGTGCACATTGGGAAGACCCTTGGTGCGCTCCTTGTTGGCGAGCAGAAGACTAGAGCTGAGCTCCGTGATGGTGTACTCAGAGTAGAAAATGCGGCCGTCTGGGAAAGCGAGGTCTGTCCAAGCGCCGACTGGGGGTGCACCGGTACCGGCGCCTAGTTCCAAGACCTTGAGGCTGGGCTTGCTGTGGGCGAGATGGCGAAGGAAGGGCGACCTGTTGAAGGAGTCTCGGAATGAGAAAACCTTTGTCAAGGTGTCGTTGGCGAGAACAACTTCCATGGCGTCGAGTTGACCGTTGAAGATGCCGGTGATGTCTGAACAGATCTTGTGCATGGCAGCAGCGACGTCTGCAGCAGGTGTTTCAGCCAGTTCCTGGGTCAGCTTATTGATCCTTTCCAAGATTGTGTCATCTGAAAAGTTTTCAAAGGCAGAAATGTCAGTCAACTTCAGTTGACCTTGGATCCATTCACGATACTTTTGCATGTGTGCCAACGTCGTTTCGGCTCCAGCCACCCGACGCCCTGAAAAGACGAGGCAAAGACGGGTCAACTCCCCGAGGACAGAAGAATACGGAACTCGCTCAGCATCTGGTTTAATGAGCGTGGTTGGGTCCATAAAGTCGAGATGCGGACCCCATTCGTAGCGAGTAGTGGCTTGGTCAGTTCTTCCTTCGGCCGAGCCGCCGTCATCTAAAGCCGCCAGTCGTACTCCAGCCATCTTCAAGACGATCTGCCCATCTGCAACTCCGCGTCCCTCGCCAACTATGGCACCAAACTTGCTCATCGTTGCAGAGACGTCAAGGTTGACATCGCCGGCTGTGCGATAAATGACGAGCTTCTCGATGACGGTCGGGACGGACATGACAGGCTTTGTCGTGAAGCCCTTTGTTGCCGCCACGCTCAACAGCTGCAAGCAGGCATCGATGATGACTGGATGAAGATGGTAGCTTGCTTCGTCGCCGACCTTGTTGTTCGATACCTTCGCTGCTGCGACCTGCTCAATCGTCCCGGCCGTGATATCTTCCAGGCGTTGGAACTGGCGGCCGTAGTTGAGACCAGCCCGGGACATTGTATCGTAGCATTTCCGTGTTCCCAGACTTCGGGGCAACGCACCCTTAGCTTCTCCTTCATCCGGGCTCGTTGTCACGGCTTTGACCTGGCCGGTGCAGTGCTTAGTCCACGCGTTGCCGTCATGCGAGGCAACTGTAAACTCCCACCAAGAGCTGTCAAGCGAGTCGGTCAGACGGTACGGACGGAAGGACGTCATGACCTCGACGGGGTTTCCCTCAGTCAGAAGAAGCGCCGAGTTGACGAGGATGTGGCGGAGCGAGAACGCCTCCTGCACATCAGTGGTTTGTCGGACCGCCTCGCCGATCATGGCCACGTAGCCGGCGAACGGGAAGACGGCGTTGTCACCAATAATATGGTCGCGAACCCAGGGGACGTTCTCCAAGTGGAGAAGGTTGCGCCAGGCAGGCTCCATATCGGTGCTCTCCGCCACGCGGAAGCCGAGGAGGTCGTGATACAGGTGTCCACGGTGCCGCCACTCCTTGGAGATTCGCGACTCGTGCCAGTAGCTCTCTTCGTGGTTCCAGGGATATCGAGGCAAGTCTGGCAGACAAGTACCTTCGGGCATGAGAGCGGAAAAGTCAATGGGTACGTTCTGCGCGAATAGCTTCCCGACAGCCGTCAGCATGGACTCGATGCAGTTCTGTTTGCGGATCATAGCTGCAGCGTAGGGCACCGTCATTGACTTCTCAGCCGCAATCTGTCGCAGTGGTCCGGAGAGAGCGGAGTGAGGTCCGATCTCGAGGAAGCAAATGTTCTTGCCGACTGGGTCGTTGAGAATGCTGGTGACCGCGGTGGAAAACATCACCGGCGACTCGAGGTTTGCCTGCCAATACGCCGGCCCCAAAGGCTGCTTTGTGTCCAGGAGTTTGCCACTGACGCTGCTGAAGAAACTACAATTGACCGCAGCTCTACCGACAACTCCGTGCGTCTTCATCAAGGACTTGTACTCGTCGCCAATCTCAGCCATGTGATAGGAGTGGTAGGCCTTGTCAACCTTGAGCATCCTAGCCAGCACATCAGGGTGGGCTTTGTGAATAACTGCAACGACCGTCTCGAGCTTGTCGGCATCTCCGGAAAGCGTGATGCTCTTAGGCGAGTTCTCGCAGGCTCGTACAACTCCAGGGACCAGATAGGGCTCAACATCTTCCCAGCCTAGCCCAATGGCCGCCATAGCGCCCTTTCTCTTCTGCTTCAAAGTCACTGCGCCTCGGAGCCAAGCCGCCGTGATGGCTTCGTGGGCGGTCAGGGCACCGGCAGCGTACGCGGCAGCAATCTCACCACTAGAATGGCCGACAACAGCAGCTGGCTTGATGCCAATCGCAGTGAGGCAATCGATCATGGCCAGCTGAATAGCGGTGCAGGCTGGCTGTGAGAGCTGTGCCGACTCCACACGGCTTGACTTGGGAGGCTTCAACAGCTCCTCCTCAAGACTCCATTCCGGGCCATTCTTGACAGACTGTAGATGTTTGTCGAGCGACCGAATAGTGCCCTTGAAGATGTCGTTGGACTGAAGCAACTCTCTAGCCATTTGGGGCCATTGAGCGCCCTGTCCCGTGAAGACCATGACAACGCCAGACGGTTGGCCAACTTTCGATGTAGGAGAAACGAGACCAGCTCGCTCCCGTGTAGCCACCATGAATGCTCGGTGAGTCAAGTGCTGGCGACGGTTGGCCAGCGTATAAGCCAGGTCTCCCAGACCCTGAGGGTGAGTCCCGAGGAACTCCTGGTAACCTTCGGCCATCTTCTTCAGGGAATCAGCCGAGTTAGCAGAGTACACCAAAAGCTGAGGAGTGCGCAGTTCGCTCTTCGGCTTCGGTTCGATGTTGAAACTGCGCGCTGAATCGATGATAACATGCGCGTTGGCGCCTCCAATGCCGAAAGAGTTGACACTGGCTCTCTCGTATCGATCTTTCGGCCACGGCGTCGGCTCCAGAGGAACGGTCAACTTCCTGGCCTCGAAAGGGATGTTTGGGTTGGGGGTTGTGAACTTGATGTTGGGTGGGATGGTCTGGTGCTGCAAAGCCATGACGACTTTCAGGAGCGAAGTGAGACCAGATGCGCCCTCGGAGTGGCCCAAGTTCGGCTTGACGGATCCGATGTACACGCCCTTGGCGCCAAAGACGCGAGCAACGGCGTTAGCTTCGATAGGGTCGCCCACCGGCGTGCCGGTGCCATGGCATTCGACAAAGGCCGTCTCCGCAAAGTCCAGGCCCGCGTCGCGATACGCCTTTCTCATCATCGACTCATGGCTCTCGGTGTTGGGATACGTCAAGCCAGGGGTCTTTCCATCGTGGTTTGTCGCCGTCGCCCTAATGACGGCTCGGATGGGGTTGTTATCGCGCAAGGCGGCACTCAGGGGCTTGACGTAGATGGCCGTGATAGCCTCGCCACGGCCGTACCCGTCGGCATCGGCGGAGAAGCTCTTGCAGGATCCATCGGCGGAGAGAACTCCCTGCTCCGTCATGGCTGTTGTCATGTTTGGTGCCATGATGAGGTTTGCGCCGCCGACAATAGCCGAGGTGCAGTCGCCTCTCTGGATAGCTACGCAGGCTTCGTTGAGGCACACCAGAGCGGCTGAGCATCCCGTGCGGATAGTCATGCTATATTTTGGTTAGTATGGGAAGTTCACTGAAAAGAAAAAGATACAAACCTTGGTCCATGAAGATCCATCTCGTATGAAATACGGTTCGATAGGAGAAAATCGCCATAGCCTCCTACTCGATGCATCCCCCATTGTTGAGGCTCCTTGGCCCACATCTCGATCCAGTCCTCACCGAAGCTCCCCATATAGCAGCCTATCAAGCCGCCCTTGAAATCAGTTTCGCCAGCATCGTCGACGCATTCACGAACGACCTCCAGCATCTGTCTCTGATGGGGGTCAGCGCGTTCGGCTTCGGTGCGTCCCAAGTTGAAGAATGACCCGTCGATGCTTCCGAGGTTGACACTCTCGTCTAGGAAGTAGCCGTATTCCGACTTGACGGATCCGGGTTTCACGTGTGGGGAGTAGTACGCATCCACGTTGTATCTAGACTCGGGGACGCGCGTCCGGGCGTCTCCTTTGGCGACGAGGAACTCCCAGAGTTGCTGGGGGGTGTGCAGACCACCTGGCAGACGACAAGCCATGCCACAAATGGCAATAGGTATCGGTGCTGCGGGTTGGGGAGTGTCGCCGTTGGTGCTTCCATTCAAGCGCGTCCCGTTTGTAGCGGTTCCGTTGGTGCCGTTGGTAGATGTCCCGTTAGACCCGTTGGAGTGGTGTCCGTTTGTCCCGTTGGAGCCATTGACACCGTTGGTGTGCGTTCCGTTCGTACCGTTGATGTGCGTACCGTTGGTGTGCGTACCGTTAAAGCCATTGGAACCATTTGCATGCGTGCCGTTCGCACCGTCAGTGTACTTGCCGTTGGTACCGTTGGCGCCATTGCTGCCGTTTAGCGCGCTGATATTCTCTGTGTTGGTCATGGTTGCGTATAAGTCGTTGAGGGGGGTAATTTCGTGTCTCTTCTGTGTTTATGCGCGTACAACGTATCAGAAAGTGAAGAAAGTAAAGAGGAGAAATGATCGCAATGAGACAGGCCAAAGACTCTTCTAGAGTCCGCGTGAGAGTGTACAAAGATGAATGCGGGAATCCTGAGAAGCTGGCAGCTTTCAGGCTTTGATCATGTTCAGGAGTTGAGTGTAGTAGAGAGCACAAGCATGACTTCGAGGAGGCTTTAGTCTTAACCATATATCCATTGTTGGTTGACACTAGAGCCCCACCACGGATCTCTATTTACTATCTCAGCCATGCGGCTGTCAGGAACTACTCGGCCTATTCTAGAAGGATCAACCATGGTTCGATGAGAGGAATCCTTCCTGACCTTTCTCACGGCGCAGTCGGGTTCCGCTGGTATCCTATCTGTTCTCCGACAGTTCGAGCGTCAGAAACAAGACCATAGTCATACAACTAGCTACAAGCGCGGCTGGAGGCCTGGGAGAGCCACGAACGTGCATGTTACGACACAACGAAGAGGCGATGTGAATGGGCTGACAGGGTCGTGCAATCTTCCCTTGCTAGCCTTGGGAGGAATAAAACACATTACGACCCCTATTTCCCCTAGTTTAGGCTTATCCTTCGCTTAGATGCTGTGAATCGACCCGCAATCAAGCCATGGTAGGCTCGTCGGAACCCGCGAATGGGTCGTTAGTGACCGGAACCCGCGTGAGGGCGGACGTGGAAGTGCGTGCGGTCCAGTTTGGGTGACAACCTACAATGGTTCAGAGGGATTCAGGCTAGCAGGGGTTACGACCAAAAAGACGCTGTCGGGTTCCGGGAAGGATTCAGTCCCCAGAGATTCAGTGACAATTCACAACATCCTTGCTTTGGCGGCGTTGAGTCCCCCACTACAGCAACCGAGCATGAGTCTCACCGAAGGCTCAACATCTGATAGATGAAAGACTCAGGATAGTCTAAATTGTATCTCAATGGGCCTTATAATACATATTGCCTCAGACGAACCATTCGTAGAGAACCAGACACACTTCATCTCATCATTCAGAATCCCAGATTCACTCAATCATCAGTCAATTTACACGAACACATTCGGGACTTGTATCTCAAACAACTCTCGTCCAACTCATATACAAAACCACCCCAACTACACATTCACAATGACGAACGTTGTGCCTCACATTAAAGATTACCTTCAGGCTCAAGAGCCCAAGGCTCCTCGCATGAAAGATGCGCCGGTCTTCTACCGCAATCTCGAGGAGGCGCTCGACACTCGTCGAGCCGACCAGAACCTGATTGTGTTCCGAGACTTCAAGGACTGCGTGGACTTTTCCTCCAACGACTTCCTGTCTCTGGCCACCAGCGGCCTCCTGCGAATGGCCTTCTTCGACGAGCTTGCGCGTCATCCCAACTTCAGGCTGGGCGCCACGAGCTCCCGTCTTCTCGACGGCAACAGCGGCTACATGGAGACTGTCGAGAAGGAGGTCGCCGAGTTCCATGGTGCCGATGATGCCATCATTGTCAACTCTGGCTATGAGGCCAATGGCGCCATCTACACGGCTGTTCCCCGTCCCGGAGATGCCATTGTCTATGATGAACTCGTTCACGCGAGTACTCATGACGGCATGAAGAACTCTGTGGCCCTGACAAGGGTGTCTTTCCGTCACAACGACGTTGACTCTTTGGAGGAGACTCTGGTGTACATCCGTGACACCCAATCTCTGATCCAACAGGGCGCAAGATCCGTCATCATCTCTGTCGAATCTGTCTACAGCATGGACGGAGATGTCTGTCCGTTGAGGGAGTTTGTGGACGTTGCCAAGGAGGTTTTCCCTCTGGGCAATGCCCAATTCGTCGTTGACGAAGCCCATGGTACGGGTGTCGTCGGTCACCAGGGTGGTGGCCTTGTCCAGGAACTAGGCCTAGAGAATGAGATTGCCATCAGGATGCATACCTTTGGAAAAGCCCTGGCATCGAATGGAGGTGAGTTCTTCTGATAGTTCTACCAGTGCGAGTGCTCTTTCTCTAACACCCAGTCTCAGCCGTGGTTTTATCGAACTCGACCGTCAAGACTATGCTCATCAACTATGCCCGCGGCGTCATTTACACGACAGCTCCGAGCTTCATTGTGCTTGCCGGGATCCGGGCCGGATACAACTTGCTGAAGGCAAACATGACGACTCAGGTAAGATAAAAAGTTCCTCAGTTTAGCGAGACAAGACAAGACAGACAGACACTAACCAAGGATGCAGGCGCAAGAACGAGTGCAATACCTGGTCAAGCTCTTCTTCAAGACCATCCAGGCACACCCAGTCTACGAGCGCGCAGCCGAGACTGGCATCCTGCGGGTTCCCCTCTCCGAAGGCTGGGAGTCGCGACCCTTCGTGACCCAGGTCGTTCCCGTGTGGACGCGGCCGAACTCGAACCTCTTCCTGGTGTTCCATCTGCAGATGGCCAAGTACTGCGCGTACCCCATCGACTTCCCCGTGGTCCCCAAGGGCGCGCCGCGCGTGCGCTGCGTCTTCCACAACCACAACACCGACGCCGAGGTCAAGGGCCTGGCGAACGCGCTGTACGAGTGGGCCCAGGAGATGCTGGACATTGAGGACGGCAAGGTCGCGAACAAGATCCCCATGGCTGCTCGCAAGGCCATTGCCTGGACGTCGGAGGCGGAGACTAACGGGAACGGTGTGCACGTTTAGAAGTGTGATGTTTGTTGTTGTGTGTGAGAGAGATAGGGAGGATTTTGAGAGACTAAAGAGGTGGTGGGGAGCTGTCAGTGAGATTGCGGGGGAAGCTGTTCATAGTTCGTACCTTGTCTTCGGGATTTCAATCCTTGCAACCTTGACCACGCGTCTTACGAATCCAGTGACGTACTTTGTTTACCTAGATACTTGGGCACATGATAAGTCAGATTGTTTACTAAACACCCCCTTTGAATTCTGGCTTAAGCTATAGTAGCCGTGGATAAGAGCGCAAATCATTGTTGGGGTCTTCTCGCAAATCTCAGCAAAACAATAAGACTGGGCTGTGAGATAAACGTAACTTAATTAAACTCCAAGCGTACTCACCTCCTTGATCCTATTCGCAAAATTTCGTTATTCACCTTCCATGTTCTGGGGGTAATCTGTCGGTTTAGGAAACGACCTAGACTGCTCTAACGGGAGACGCACAAGGCGCCGTGCACCTTGCCGACACGACGAACCACATACAGCTAGATGGTGCAAAGAACGATAAGACCATCCAAAGTCCTAGACTAGGCACCGAACATGATACTCAGGATCGACGTGGCCCTACGCCAAGCACTGGCCAAGCAGCCGAGAGGATCAAGCCGGCAGTGAAGCCAAGACGTAAGCAAGCACCCGGGAGATTGCCTGACCGTGCATGTCAGAGCAGGCACAGCTATAAGCACGCTTTGTCGTTACATGAAGCTCCCCTGAATATTACCAGGATCACGGGCCATGGCACAGTCGCTCGGTAGCGAAAGACCGCGAGAGCAGCCGAAGGTGTGAGAAGTGGCATTGTCGGGTCCGAAGAGGTGCGTGAACATATGACATTAATAATAATAAGACGGCTGTAGCAGCATTAGCGTATCTCTAAGAAGTACCGTGCATCAACCCATCTCTCCTCGCCCCCCAGGGAGGCCAACCGGGGAACACCTTACCCGAACGTGGGGGGGCTATTGTGCAACAGAGTGTTCGCAGATCGACAGGTCGACCAGTCTTGGCCAGATAAAGACGTGTCCCATTCCGGCAACACCCAAGCCTCCAGTGCCGTAGCTTAGACCTGCACCGCCGTATCGTCCGCGAATCGTTCGGCGTTGCCGAGATGCGCCGGGGGTCCCCTTGTCCCGGATCCCGGCCTGCCGCCGTGGAACTTCCTGATCCACTCGACGGACTTCTTCCGGTAGGGCGGTGAGGTGGCTCCCTCACAAATTCCCGAAGGAATAGGATTCGATATGTAACGTCAGCGATGGGCCACTATTCGTAGCCACGCGAGGCCCCCGTCGTCACCGGCCGTTTTGGGGAGTGGGAATGGGGTAACGTGTGGAGCGTCGCATTCCAGACGGGGCGAAGGAGTGAGTGCGACAGTGATAATGCAACTTTAAACTCGAGTCAAACAGCAAAATAGGGCACGGCGGTTTGAGGCCCGTTGCTGAGAGAAAACAGGCCATGTATTCGCCATGAAGGATTCACCGCGCACGGAAAACTGCAACTGTCCGCTTTACCTAATACCTACCTACTTCGCCATTTCCCACCTGCCTTCCTTCTCCAGCGCCTCTATCTACGCGCTAGAGATGTAACATTACAGGCTGGCTCGTCCTTCGTCTCTGGGTGTCGCATGGCGCCGAGCAGCTTGTGGGCCAACATCAGCACAGGAAGGATCCAGATGTGCCCATGTTTTCCTGGCCAACGCGCCCCTGAAGCGAGCGACCTCCAGAAACGAGGATGGACGCGCATCTCGCTTCTAACCGCCCCTAAGTAAGGCTTAGCGCATCACGGCCGACGGGCCTACCCGCCTTTAAGTAAGATTTAGCGCCCGCAAGCACCGATGAATCTGAGCTGAAGCCTCCACTGTATTCGGTACTGGGAACGCTGAAGCGGCAACTCAACCAACGGTCAAACGAGAGCATCAAACCAACACGGGACTCTCCTTGCAGAGACTCTCCCCGAGATGCCTTCGCAAGGCAAGAGAAGTTGGGACTCCTCTGACGATCACGAGGTATGTTCCCACTCATCTAACCAAGCCACTGCACTGAAGTCACTGACAAGTTGACAACCTCTGTTCCTAGATGGGAAACTCGAAAGACTATCCAGGTACGTTTCCATTCAATAACTCAAACTCACGTCTAACCTCTCAAACAGTCTGCGACCAGTGCCGATCCCGCAAAATCCGATGCGGCAGAGAACGTCCGCACTGCTCCAACTGCACCAGGCTTGGCCTCGAGTGCGAATGGCTAGGACAGGGCAAGAAGCCCAACCAGACAATTTGGCTGTGAGTATTCGTAACTGACGGGCCTCGCATCGCGCTCGAGTTGACCGCGTCCTTTGTTGCGAATATTAGGAGCCACGCCGTCACAAGCCTCGGTGACCGTTTGGAGAAGCTGGAAAGCGCAGTCTCCGGCTTACGGACCTCGCTCGACACCCGGAACTTCGAAGCCACCCCGATTCACACACGCACTCCGTCTCTCTCAAGTGCAAATACGCCCTGCGGTCGACGCTGCTCTGTGCGGAATGTCAGCGGCCATGATCGGTACTACGGGCCGACGTCCTTCGTCTCGCTGATGCAGGACATGGCCGCGGTTATCCTAGCCAACCTATGCAACGCAGAACAGGGCGTCGCAGCCAGCGCCGCTGTTGCGCGAGAAGAGCTTCTGCAACTGACCAAGCCGCGTATCATGTACCAACGCGTATGCGATGGCTCTGTCCTTACAAGCCCGCCCGTGGTGATAATCGAGGCCATGATTGATCCTTACTTCGAGAGGGTGAACCCGTACATGCCGATATGGACGAAAGAGGGCTTCCGCAGTCTCATGGCCTCCGTCGTGGAGTCTACCGATGCATCTGATAAGCGCGCGTATGATGTGTGCGCCAACAGTCTTGTTCTCCTAACACTGCAGGCCAAGTCACTCCACTCTCGGGCGATATCAAACATGCCATGCACAGAAGCCCCTGCAGCATCGTCCATTGACGGAGACCTTATCAAATCGTTCATTGTAAATGCGAAGCGAGCTTTGGAAAACGTGGAGCTGCTACTGCTCAGTCCCAGCCTCCTAAGTCTACAAGCCATCATATCTTTGGTTCGTCTCTGTTGCGAATAACTTGAAGTGCACCATATACTAACGACACAGTGCCTCGTCGCACAAATATCTCTCTCGGAGGATATCACTGCGCTTTTATTCAGTTTTGCCGTCCACGTCGCCAAGTCTATCGGACTGCACCAATGGAGCTCATCAAGCCACAGCCAAGAGTTCAACCACAGCGAGCTTCAAGAAAAGCGCAACGTCATGTACTGCATGATGTGTCTCAGCAGGGCAGTATCTTGGTCCTCGGGGTGGTCTTCCACCATCCCTGGTGTCAGTGTCTTCGAGGGCGAGCTTGCAAGCTCCGTCGACGAAGGCACAAACCGCTTAGCAGCTCGCGTTGCCCTTTTACGACTCGAGGAGCAAGTCTACACCGGCTTATACTCAGACGAGGCAACACGACAGGGCACAAGTGAGACCGGTAAGATGGCGCTCAGCCGCGGTCGAAAGCTTCATGACTGGGCAGCTGAGCACGCGGACGATCTCGGCGAGGATGAAGAGTGCAGCACACTTGTTGATTGTTCCCGATATGAGCTTGCCATACGGTTTCATTCCATCCAAGCCCTGGCGGTCTGGCCGATTGCGGAAGACGCAGAGGCATCACGAACACTGCTTAATACTGCCCGACATTCCCTCCGATTATTCCAGCATCTCTGGAGGGCCACATCAGAAATGGGACATTGCCTTAATCTATTACTGTAAGTGTTTTTTATTCCCAACGTATGCGAAGCCTTAAGTTATTTTACTTGGCTCGTGCTGACCTCCAAATCTGTCAAGCAGACTCGTGGCATCTTACCCTCCAGTTGCATTCTTCGAGCTCTCGAAGCATTTACTCTGCAGACAGCCAACAGCCGATGACGATTTGGAACTATTGCAATCCTTTAATAGCATGCTACACACATTTTCGGACTGGGCTGAGGAAAGTTCCTACATGAAGAGACTGTCAAGCTTCACCGACATTATCCTGCGGCTGGCCAACGCCTGTCAGGAAAACGAATCATCGAGACAAGAGGAAGCGCTCCCATACCCAGCAGCAGCTGGACAACAATACACACACGCTCTGGGCCTGTACCCTGGTACCGCAAGTGGCACAGTTCAAGCATATGGAGGAGACTCCGTGGCTTCGTCTTCGACGCACAGCAATTCCACGCCCATATCAGGGACAACCCAACCGAGGTACCCAATTCCGGACATGGAACCAGTCCCGGTTCCCGAAACTTCTGCTTCAGCCCTCTCATCTTCTTTGGACTCATTCGATCCGGGGTTTGAAGGAAGGCTAAGTCCGATCGATGACTTAGAGGGATGGATGGTGGATCCCAGGCTGGGGGAGAGCATGAGAACCTCGTTACAGCCGAACCTGATGAATGATTTTATTCTTCAAGATTACAATGCTTTTTCACTAGACAGGATTGAGCCCGGATGATTTTAGATTCTTTGGGTATACTATAAATAGATTGTTGGTCATCAGGAACCGTCAGCAATATTCCCGCTTGAAGGATCTCCAGGGTAGTCGCTAGGCTCCAGGTCAGCAGCATTATGAATCAATTGTCACAACTACGGCATCTAGGAAGGCCGCTCTGTGGAGGGATTTCATCCTGATCAGGATGCATCGGTAAATTAGAAGATTAGGCGTCTAATACATGCAGTACAGTCTAGGTTCGTAACATTTAACAGCACCGGTGTGGTGAAGTCAAGGCAATTGCAACAAGTGATCCAGCCTTTTCGTAACATTATGGTCTGATTGACTCTGAAGGTTTTGGATTGACGGACAGATCGTAACCTAAACCGAGGAAGCTTACTGATTAACTGCCGAAGAGCCGATTATAGAACAGGTACACCAGGTTTGACATTTCTTAGAACGTGAAGTTAGGGCATGAAGCATATAATATCTACCTACCTACAACAGTCTCGAGTATACAGTCTACGGCAGTCGGATTATCGGTTTATAATGTCGGAGTCTATCATGCTTCAATAAACCGAGTCCTGGTAATGTTAGGGACTGATTAGGAACAGGCTTATCCATCGTTCAGATGGAAGTAGACACCATTCGCGTTATTGGTAGATCATCTGTATTTACTCAGGAACCTCACCGGCATATTTCGTATGACTGAGACGGGATCGACCACCTGCTGCAAATCCTCATTTGTGCCCGTGCCCAGTGTTGTGTGGCATTCGGCCCAACGGCCTCTGCCCGTCCAGGATACCAAAGTGCCTTTTTTGTTAAGGATTTGGCCCCCAACAACGTGGAGAGATGCACAATTGCTCATGTGAATGCAGATAATCTCAATTTCGGCAAGGATCCCCACTTCACGCGTAGTTGCACAGGTTTGTTGTCCTGTCAGGTGTTTTGCTGCAGCTTACTCTACGGACGATGTTTGCTCGTTGGTGCCGTGGTAGCAGTATCAACTGCCGTCTTACTTACATTGCGAGCCTCGTCAGGCCTACATCTATGTAAGTTGGTCAATTATGCATCACCATGCATTCCTGTATGAATACCGTTGCGTTGCTTAGTATTTTATTTCGCCCAGGGCCAATAATAGGTTAACAGGTGCTGCATCGCACCCAGATTCTCACTCGCGCGGATGCTGCGCAACGTAGACAACACACCTCAACATTTATATTTCGTAAGATGAGTCTGGTTCACATCTCACTCTCACTATTTCAGCTCAATTTCACATTCTCAGTGACGATGTCATGAGGCATTTCGAGTGGCAGGGTGTGTTCGTTGGGGGCGGCGCTGACGGAACCCGAAGCGAATTCGAGGCGACGAGTAGTCACAGAAAGACAGTGAAACCAGTGTGATGGACACAATATCTAATTTCCCACAAATGCATTGTCCACCACTAGCAGAAAATGCAGTTGATTACGCGATTCAAAAGTGGGAACGCAAAGGGTCAGACTGCAGTGTGCTTACACCGCCGCCACACTAATAATCACCGCTAACAGAACGACAATAATCAACGTGGCGGAAAGCAACTTCTTTTTTGCGAGGATCTGGATAGAGTACCCAGTCCGTCAAGATAGCTTCCCAGTCCGCAATCTTCGTACACTCGCGAATCGTCGCCGGGTATTATTTGCGATGTTATTGGAAGCTTAGACGAGTCGAGCTTACACCGCCACATCCCCAGGTTAGGCTACCCAGCTGAGCACAAACTCGTGCTCCCAGCCCCCATGCGACTTTGAAGATTCCAAACATCCAACACGTGGGAAATGTGAAGTGGCCCAGAAAGAAGGCCTGGTCATGAACTTCACACGTAAGATTCTTAGACAAATTTCCTTCCAACCAACATGGGCTCTGGTCGGTGTAGCATGTCCTCCAGCCCAAATCAGGGCCGTCCAAGTCGGCAAATCGCAGCCGTACAGCGAAGGCCTCGCTTGGCTCGTGGTGAATAAGCATGAAAACAGAGCTACACTGCTCTACTATGGCCATGCAGCACTACTGCTTATACCGCCAAGCATCCCAATGCCGTAGCCCGGCCCCCGGACCCTTGCTCAGCCCAATCCGCGGCGCCAAACAAGCGGGCCCCCCAGCCCTCTCGTCATTCCTGGGAGATTGGACAGACAGGGTTGCATGATCAGCATTGCCCACAGACCTGTCTTGTTTCGCTGGTGACTGGAATCGTTTGTTTCTCGCCCACCCGGAACAAGACAGGTTCCGTAAGGCTGAGCACCAGGACCGCATGGGACACCCCCGGGGCTGGGGGCCAGCGTTGAACTGTCAGCGCTATTTCTGGCTGCTTGGTCGGCGCAGCGAGGGAGTCTGACTAAAATTAGATGTCATCCAGTCTATCGTGGGCCTTGTGGTTGTGGTGTTGGAGCGCGGCCGACAGTCCGGTGCGTCGTCGGGCTTCATGTATAATTACAGCCCATTGCCATTGCTCTTGTAATGAGAAGAAGCATCCACCAGCACTCACACCAGCAAAGCAACAACTGAAACAACAGTCCCATCTTTCTCAACCGACTTCACACTCACCTCAACTCTTCAACGCCCTAACAACCTCACTACCCAATCATCATCATGCTCTTCACCGGATCTTCTTCTCTCGCTCTCCTCCTCGCAGGAACCGCCCTCGCGGCGCCCCAGAGGATGTCCAAGCGCGGCGACATCGACATCGACGCCGTCCTCCCCAAGGTTGTCCCCGTCAACACCAGGTCGGGCGACATGGACCTCATCGCCAAGCTCCTGACCGCCCCGACCCAGGTCGACCGCGTGAGCCTCCTCAGCGAGCCCGGCGACTACATCTTCGACTTTAACGACGACGGAGCCCCCGCTTCGTCTGAGGCCCGGGGCGCCGGCGGCTTCTCCGTCTCGGCCACGGCCAAGACCTTCCCCGCCCTCATCGGTAATGGCGCCGCCATGACGGTCGGCTTCCTGGGCCCCTGCGGCATGAACACGGCCCACGTGCACAACCGGGCCACCGAGCTCAACATCATCGTCAAGGGCCGCCTGGTGACCAACTTCGTGCTCGAGAACGGTGCGCGGCCCATCGAGAACACCATGTCCACCTACCAGATGGCCGTCTTCCCCAAGGGCGCCATCCACCAGGAGTTCAACCCCGACTGCGAGGATGCTGTCTTCGTGGCCGGCTTCGACAACACCGACCCCGGCGTCTCGCAGATTGCCCAGAACTTCTTCCGACTTCGCAAGGACGTCGTGCAGTCCACCCTCGGAGGGATTGGCACGCTGAACGGACAGGACATCGAGAGCTTCCGCGAGATGATCCCCGCCAACATCGCCCTCGGCATTGAGACCTGCCTGGACAAGTGTGGCCTCAAGCGCAACGAGAAGCGTGATATTTCCAACCTCTTCTAAGTGTCTTGATTTGTTGGTGGCGGGCGGTACAGAATGTGGCATTGCATAGCAGGTGGTGGCGTTTGGGTAACTTTAACTACATACTTTTCGCTTCATAGGGGATACCATAGACTTCGGGCTGGTTTGGTGCTTTTAGATTGAATGATTACATGTGCTTGATTCTTTACATGTTGTCTTTTTGGCCTAGTCCCGACCATGTGAACATGCCAGAGGAAGTGGGCTTCACGAGCATTAAGAAGTACAAGCGGAACGAAGGGTGCCTGCTACTAAACGAACATAACATATAACGGCATGTATCAATAATAATTCTGAAAAGTTCAAGCGAATCATGTGCCATTGTGTAATCTTGAGGATGGCGTCAATCCTGGAGTCCCGAGATCTCACGCCCTGAGTCGACTCGCCTGATGTCCAACAAAACATGTAGTCGGTCAGTAGTCGCAATAGGTTATTAATCACTTTGAAGTGACCTATTACAATGAAGAGCTACCATAATTAACATCTTACTAGCTCAAACTGTGAGTGAGCGCTGGAATGACTGGGTGGCGCAAAGACATGCACTCACAAAGTTACTTGACTTACTATAATATTACATTGCCTACCAGGGAATAAATCGTCATTGAGAACTAGACTACAATCTCATATCATGTTTCCAACCTGACAAGTCCGCCAGGTCCTTCGCTGGAGCTGCACGTCGAGACTTGAGCGCATCGCCGCCGGGCCTCCACCTCCAAGACTCGACAAAATCCTGCTGCAGGGTGCCTTCTATCAACGCAACAACATGCTTACCAATGTTCGGCAACAGCTTGAACGTGTGACTAAAGGAAGAATGTTAGCAAATTGGCCATTACAGCGTTTCCAGTCTAGTTTGTTGGAATTTCTAGGAAGTAAAGCAAACGTACCCGCTGTCTCCGCTCGCCAGGATCAAGTTCTTCCACCTCGGATGCTCGCAGATTAGGAGGTTGGCATCCGCAGTGTCTGTACACCAGCACATGGCGCGATCCACGATCCTCTTGTCTTTAAGGCCAGGTAGAAATCTAGCAATAGCCTTCCGAATCCTTTCTTCAGATTCGTCTGGATAGGTATCCGTTGGATGACTAGCGTGTGAACGAGGAACGGAGATGGACTTTGAATGGCTGGCCCCGTAAGGTTGATGCTGTTTGAAACGAGAGAAGCCCGGAAACTCGTCACAGACCTTGATGGTACCGTCTCTGTAGGAAAGCGTTTAGCACATGTTTCATCTTTCGGTGTCAGGACGCAGCTTACTCGCTCGGCTCGAAGAAGAAGCCATATTCACCATCGTACACGACGGGAATGTCCTTGTACGATGCAGCCTCATCGGGCGTTAAATGGAGATGAGCAAAAACCCAGGCCTAGGAAATTCTTTAGTTAGCGATCAAATTGAAACGACTCCTTTGGAAAAGGGGTAAGGGTAATATGCCTGCACTGACTTTTGACACACACTGATCCTCCAGATCCACCAGCGTCGGCGTCCACGCGCCAGCAGCCAAAACCACCTTGTCGGCGTAGTATTTTGTGCCATCGACTGTCTCAACGCCAATGCATGTCGATCCATCAGCGGCGAACAGAGGCTCTTTCAAGGTACCGGCACTATGAATATGTAAGTAGGGATCTGCACTTTCTAGAGATCTTGCAGAACGACAAAACGTACCCGCTGAACCCGAATTGTACGCCCTTGCTTTTGAGAAAATCTCCTATGGCATTGATTGCTTTCGCCGCAGCGAGCCACCCGCCGTCGAGGGCAAGCAAGCCTTTCCATCCCTAGGGTGTCGTCTTAGCTTCTCTCCACTGCAAGGTCTTTCAGGTCATCGTACTTTTACTTGTTCCTTTGTGAAGCAAGGCAATGCCGCCAGGATTTCGGCTTCACTTTCCAACCAGACATTGGTCTTGTCCATGCCAACGTTTGCGTCGAGGAGAGCCTGATGCTTCTTTCTGAGGTTTGCGATACCCTCCTCGGACGACGAGCAGTCGAACTAATAAGTCGTCAGCGCCTGACTTTGGGAAGATTGTTGAGAGATTTGTCCAACTTACCATACCCACGTTGTGGAAAAATGGCTTGAACAATGGGTCATTCTTCCACATTTCCAATGCTTCCATTGACAGCTGCAAATCAGGCTTGTTGCGTAGCCGAATGCTCATAATCTTGTTAAGGTCGAATCCGGCAGATTGCGATGAAGGGATTGGATAAACATCCAAGACGGTGATGTTCGAAGGCGAATATCCAGAGCGTATCAAATGGAGTGCTGTTGACGAGCCCATTGTGCCGCCCCCGCCTACAACCACCACCTTCGTGTTCTCTCGTGACGGCGTCATGTCTTTGCAACAACCCGTTTTGTCAGAGGAATTCTTGGTGTTTGGACTCAAGGCTAAAGACCCTCAAGGTAATCGACTTTCTGGGCTTCTGTAGTAGTTAAGGCGATAAGGGAGACTCCATAATGGGGTGATTTGGACGGAGTCTTGCGATATCGGCGGCTCGGCAACCAAGAGAATGAACAAACAAGTCACGCCAGAAAAGATTCCCCCGCTCTTGGCTAAACTAACTCGCCTGGCAGAGTCGCATGGACCTTCCTCTGACTAACGATAAACATGGTTTGGAGAAGTATCCTGGCGACCGACAATCCCCATGGGGGATTACTAGAAGAGGATCCCATTTGGTCGAAGTCGCCTGATTGGTCCGGAACAACTCAACGGCTGGCGCGACAGCTCGACTCCTCACTTGCTGTTCGCTTGGACCTTCATTCTCTGCTTCGTAGCCCACTTTATTCCCAAGTAAACCAATTACCATACGCATAGGGTGGACCTTCCAACAAATATGACAGATACGAAGTAAACAGGGAAGACAGATTAAGTTAACCCTGTGGGGATATCTAGATAAGGGTGGTTGTTAGTAGTTGCGCGGGCATGCTTCTCGAGGTGATATAAAAAGGTATCCCTCAAAAGCCAGAGTGGTCCTGGGCAACTTGAACGAGCCAAACACAACTCACGGTCGTATTGGAGAATTTTTCCACAATGGCCGACGTCAAGACTGCAGTACCGGATCCCCGCGAGGGCCTGTCGCCCGCGCCATCAGCCCGCGTAACCTATTCCACTGAGACGGCGATCCCTCGGTGGAAGCAGATATGGCGACATAGTCTGACGCAGATGGTACTCCTAAGCATCCAGGCTTTCTGCGGACCTGCCATGTCAGACGCAATTGCAGGTGTGTAATAAATTGCCATCGCGCCATGTGGATTTTCAACTAATAATCGCGCCCAGGCCTCGGTGGTGGTGGTCTCGCGACCCCTCAGGTGTCCAATATCGCGACTGCGCTCAGATACGCTATGCTCGCTTGCAGTATGTATCGACCTCAGGCACATTGAAGTCTCACAGAACTGATAATACGGCCGTTAGCTTGCTTCATGGGCGGCCCCATCGTCAACAAGCTTGGTATCAAGTGGGCTCTGGTCATCGGCGCCATGTCTTTCCCCATTCAAGGATCCGCGTACTACTGCAACAGCAAGTATGGCATCCAATGGGTAAGCGATTTGAACCTCATTCTCCAGGTTGCGCGCGCTGACAATACTCGAATGATGTAGTATCTCATTCTTAGCGGTGCAATCGGCGGTGTTGGCACAGGCTGTTGGTATGTCGCTGAGGCTGGAGCCGTCATGACGCTTGCGCCTTCTGGTGCGCGTGGAAAGTACTTGGCTCTCTGGATTGTGTCTCGAAACCTCGGACAACTGGTTGGCGGTGCAATCAAGTAAGTGACTCGAAATCTTAGCCTGAACGAATTTTAGCTAACAAACTCCCTCGCAAGCTTGTCGAAGAACTACGAGAAGGGTGTTAGCGGCGGCGTAACACCAGACACTTATATTGCCTTCATGATCATTGAGTGCATGGCGTAAGTCTATCCGCGAAATGCGTACTTCTGAGCCTGTCTCCCGGCTAATCTCTTTTTCTAGCTTGCCATTTGCGTTCATGATCACGCCGTTTGAACGTGTCATTCGATCTGACGGGACGCGCATCGTCACAGCGGAGTCTCTCTCGACCAAGCAGGAATTTCGACAGATTCTGAAGACCACCACCTCCAAGCTCATTGCTCTCTCCTCCATCTGGGCCCTATGGTCATTCTTCTACAGGTTAGACACACCGTCATGTTGAATAACGGACAATAGTAAACTAACATGGTGACAGCGGCTCTTGGTCAACTTATCTCGGAACATACTTCTCGGTCCGCGCCCGCGCCCTTTCATCGCTAATATCACCATTCTTCTGCATGTAAGTCTAGCAACCTTTCAAGTGTTCTTGAAAAATGAATAACACGTCTTTAGTGTCGGCTGCTTTGGTCTCGGATTCATCCTCGACGCGAAAGGCCTTTCACAACGCCGCCGCGCTCAGATCGGCCTCTATACCGTCGTGATCGTCAACGTCGGCGTCTACATTTGGTCCATCATCATGCAGGTCAAGTTCAACCGCAATGACCCTGGCGCCATCGACTGGAATGACGGTCTTTACGCTCGATCATTCTTGCCGTACTTTTTCGTCCAGACTACGGGCCCACTCTCGCAGTCATACATGTATTGGCTTTTGTCGTCATTTGCGACGGATGCGCAAGGTAAGCGTCGCCCAAGACGCGATAATTCATCCCCCAATACTAACGGCCACGTCAGCAAACGTCCGTAATGGAGCTGCATTCAGGTGTATTGAAGCTATGGGCCAGGCTATCGCGTACGGCATGAACACTCAAACAAAGAGTAACCCTCTTGTTGGCTTGTAAGTTGCTCCCCTTTCTTTGACATGCCTCATGGTAATTTACTAACCATTATTTCAGCTGTGTAACATTCGGCTTGCTTGGGGCTGCTGTTCTTCCCATGGTTATGCTCGTGAATACAACACCGGACCAGATCCCCGCCGACGAGATCGCCGCACAGCAGTCACGCGCATTGGGAGAAAAGGCCGGAGACATTGAGGTTCAGAGTGTTCGTGCGGGCGGCGAGAACACTGGAAAATAAGAGACTTTTACAGAGCTGAAAGGAGGATGAACTTGGCCCGCGAGTCTTCCATTAGATGCATGCGCCCATCGATTCAGTAGAAAGGCCCATCCCTTAGAGGTAAGGGTTACGAATCTAAATAGACCACTGATGAAACCTTCCGAGTAAAATGCAGAAGATCAGTCAGTCCCAAAGAATAGTCGTGTGTTCGTATTTCAACCAACCCTTGCGTGAAGTGGGACATAGTTAAGCTTTCGGCACTGCTGAAGTCTTTCTTTGCAAATACGAGTGTATGAAAATCAACGGTAAGTCTCGCACACTCTAAGCTAATGTTGGCAAAGAGTTCGCGTTGGGCGTCGGCTCTTATGCAACTCTTAGGGGCAAATGCAACCTGGCTTGTCGGAGCGAACACTTGAATTCCGTCTGTTTGCCTGAGCCCCTGCCTTTCAATTGTCTTAGTTACCTAGATAAAATTCCAGGCACGAAAGTTTTGACTAGAGTCATCTGAAACTAGAAACTGGATCGAGGTTCACTAGAGACACTAACTAAGCGTTGTTAGCTGTCAAAAATATTAGCGTCTTTGAAAGTCACTTTGCTTCAAAAACGCCTCGCCCCCTTACAGTGTCAAGCAAGATCTCTTAGTGATTAGTTTCCCATCACAAAACAGGATCCAGAATGTGCCATGGCATACTGGGGTATCACCTATGCCATCGGGCCTTGCTACAACAGGGCCTGGTGTCGCTACGTCAAAGATGTCCTGGATAACGTGTTATGAAGCAACTGTCCCTCTAGTACGCGGGTTACAAGCACGGAATGTTTAGCCAGCCGAACGAGCTTTAATCGAGGCGCTTTGCCAACGCTTCCCATCCACTCCAGAGATTCCAGAGGACATGCGGTCGTTGGATCGTGCCTGCGCCAACGCAATGCGATTGGCATATGAGGAACACGGCGACGGCTCGTTCCTGGCGGTTCTCATATGTAGAATATGGCAACGCACATTGATGTCACCTGCGGTGATTGGCGTCGTGCGATTGAATCCAACCGTGGCGTGTGTATCACGGATCGGACCGCGGACCAAGCTGACTCTATTGCGGCGAGTGGTATGTCTGCCGTGCACATCGGAAACCAGGTCGGCGGTCCGGACATCTTCAGTGCACACTACCCTCGATGATAGCTGCAGTTGGTCTCTGGTCTTTTCCACCAGACACAGGTCCAGAGTTTAGAGGAACTACTAGGGTTTAGCAGCGTACATCCCATGTAGGCCCTTGGGCGGAATGCCCTGCTACCGCTACCTAACTACTTCGAAGATATTGTGAATACGATGTACATAGGACATAGTGTATTGGACTACAGGCACCGCCGAAGCCCAGCACTACTGTACATCAGACTCTTCACTGCATGGTGATTGAGAGGCCTAGTTTCGAGAACGTATAGCATTTTGGGATGGTTTCCGTCGTCAAAAGAGGCGCGCTGCACTCCGGAAGTGCTCCGCATGTCCCCCTGCTTCATTTTAGGTGCTCATAAGTGATCGAAGCCGGTGCGCTTACCGGACGCCTTTCCCTGGCCTTCTTATCCTGATTTTTAGAGCGCACGATGTAAGCAACGTCTAGACTCGAACCTCCGATCGCGGCCTTCCATGATGGTTGCACGCGTTGCATGGTAATTCCCTTTCCCATGCCCCCATGTATCGCACTTGCACCACCTGATCTTTGACTTCATTCCGCGGGAATACGTGATTTTCGAGAACGGTATTGTGTCCTGGGGGATGCTCGCGTGCCTGTGGGCCATGATTAAATTAAGCTCGTGAACGAAGATAGACTGCAGGTTGAGATTCTGAAACGTCAATTGCATACTGTTGCCATCTTGCACGTTTGCATTTCCGGAAGCGCTGACCTCATGGAACGCTAATGGAGAACATTTTTTCGTTGTTCCTGTTGAAGAGGTGGCAGGTAAGCATCGTTGGTGGAGGAAGTAAGACGCGCTGAGACGCGGCTCACTGCCCCACGCGGTAACACGCCATGAAGAATGAATACCTTGGGGAAGATACCCCACCGCCTGCCGTAGATACTCTACGGGGGTAGGTCAATAGTGGACTTTGGGTATGCAAAACCAGACCAGAAGCTAGTTGTTCATGAACGCCGCTTCGTTCAACAGACGCCTGTTATTCGATCAGTGCGGATATGCTTGTGGGGCAGCTCGGAACTTCCCCAGGTTTGAGAGACACTAGGCTTTCTATGGCAAGCATGGCTATGCATTAGGTATCTGCTAACTGTACGGTATAACTACCGGCTCAAACCCGATTTATCCCAGATAGCCCCGCAAGCGTTTCCGCACTCAAAGAGATCTTGTCAGCACACTCTTGATTAGCCAGGACGAGGCAACGAGGCTAAGGCCAGGCGACCCGTCCCGTCTTGACGATCGCCCTACCCATGCCACACTAGTGAGCGATATCCACACCGCGCTATGCCTTGTAGTAGTGGGCGGGAGCAGGCGCCTCCATCGAACAGATTCTTGTGCGCATTCTCACTATCAGCTGTTGCCTCTCTCCCCAAGTAGCGATGTACTGTGTCCGGCCAATCATTGCGAAATGCATGTAAGCGCTTCTGCCTCTTCGGCGGAAGTCTAAGCCCCATTTCAGCCACGGCATAGCCTCGTTGGGCTCTCACCTCAGTAACATTGCCAGATCCCTCCCCTCATCTCGAGCTATTGAAGCGCGAGCTGGATCCCATCGAAACTACTTCCCTGGCCATCAGTACGTTAATGGCTGATGCTGTGGGCCTCACTGCAAGCCATCACGAAAACCGGTCGACTCCCTTGATGGCCACATATCAGAGCTGGTCTTATTGCAAAGCAGGCTGGATGGGGGCGATGCGCCATTTCGGACTTCATGTCCTCAAGTGTTCGATAGCGCTCAAATGGAAACTACAAAGAGATCCAATAGCATGAACCCATCACAGAGAGGCGTTTTATGTGGTGGCAGAGCTGAATGACATGGTGGGTAAGACACTCCATGCACAGACAATACTTCTGCAATGTATATTATCAGGCGACCAGTAATAGCCTGTGGCTTATCCAGGGATCGACGTATGATGTGTTGCATGTCACTGGGCATAAGCTAGCAACAGGACATTGCTAATGGCCAGTTTAGTTTCGGCAGTTGTTACTACGCGCTCACGTCCAAGCCACAAATTGGAGTAATTCCTTGCAACGGAAGAGGAGGGGGAAGATGCCAAGGCGAACGTCGTCTTCGGCAGGCAGAAGTGTTCCGAGCCTCGCCGCCCAGGATTTCCAGACCCATCCCACCCTTCTTCCGCTGTTTCCTACTCTGTGTTCAGCAAGACCAACACACCGTCTGCGATTCCATACCCTGATCTACGGTCCTGACGCGACTGACGCGACACTCGAAATCCGTCGCCCAGTACACGCTCACAGCCTCACCGAATGTCGCAAACATGGACCCCCTCAGCATCATTGCTTCCGTTGTCGGAATTGTTGATGCCATCACGAGGACCTACGAAACCATCGACAAGATCACCAGTCTGCCGGAAGCTTTCAACAAAGTCAAGAAAGGTCTGCCTCTCGTGCAAAACATCCTCGAGGGTGCCCGGGAGAGGCTCAACAACTCGGAACCCACCGACGACCAACGCAAGGCGATCTTGGCGATTGCCGAACCCTGCGATGATAATGTCAAGGAGTTGAAGAGGATCTTCGATGAGCTAGAGACGAAATGCAAAGAAGACCAAGGTGCAAAGAACTGGGCTAGGGTCCGCGTGTGGTACCGCGACGCTCTGCGCAGCATCAAGGCACACCGTGTTGAGAGCCTCATGACCAACATCTTGAAGGGCGTAGAGAAGCTGGCATGGAATGAGGTGTTCAAGCTGGCGACGCAGGAGGATCTGGAGAGCGTCAAACAGGTCATTGAAGAGCTGTCCAAGGTGGAGCCGTCCTTGGATGACTCCGACTTCGACACCACAGGGGCGATTCACGCAAACCAGACCGTCGCGGAAGGTGCCAATGCCCAGCAGAACAACACGCAAGGAGGCAGCCATACATTCAACTTGGGCCCCTCGGGCAACTCGGGCAACTCGGGGACTCTGATTAGTGGTGTTGGCACCCTCAACTGGGGGGGTAAGGGCCCTTGACGAGGACAGGCGGGGCACGATTCGCTTGTACTCCCGCAATGAAATGGATATAGGCTAATAATGTTACTAAGATTTGCATACCAACATATTCTCTCTGCCAGGTTAGTCTTGTCCTGTAAATCCGGGATTACCCAGACTTAAAAGATAGCTAATGAATACCTTGATCCAGAAGAGGATACATCGATGGCTCGCAAGCCCTACTTCATCCTACCATTCGAACCCGACCATGACTTCGTCCATCGACCGGACATCATGAAGTGGCTAGAGGAGCAATACAAAGGCCCGGCTAGTCGCATGTCCCTCATAGGCATGGGCGGATTTGGGTATGAACCGGAGTGATCAACGAGCTTGTGCAGGATCATGACGCTAACTGGCCATAGCAAATCGCAGGTCGCTATTCAATTTGCGTATGACATCCACCATACGTCACCGCAAACCAGCGTCTTCTGGGTGTACGCGAGTTCGAAGCCAAGGTTTGAAGAGGCATACCGGACCATTGCGGACACTGTACGGCTACCTAGGCGAAACGATCCCAGCGTTGACGTGCTCGCGCTAGTTCGCGACTGGCTGCAGAAAGAGGAAGCTGGCCCGTGGTTGATGGTTTTGGACAACGCTGACGATGTTAACCTCTTCTACCCTGGGTCCAACGCTAGAAGAGATGGGGCAGTGAGCCATCTGTCATATGAGAACCCTACTGCAGTGAGCATGTAGTAGCCACTCGCACGCTTCCTACCGAAACACCGCAATGGAACCATCCTTGTCACATCACGCAGCATGGACGCCGCTGAGAAGCTAATAGGTAGCCTTAAGGCTATCTATAAGATCTTAGCCATGGATAACACCTAGGCCCTTGAGCTTTTCCGCAACAAGCTGCAGGGAAAATTTGATGAGAATGCTGCTGATCTTTTTCATACTTTGGATTATATCCCGTTGGCCATTACCCAAGCAGCAGCTTACATCAACCGACGCGCCATATCGGTAAAGGCATACCTAGATGCCTTCCGGAAAAGTGATAAGAAGAAGGGCAACATCCTTAACAGAGACGCGGGGGATCTTCGACGGGATGAGACCGTCTCCAACTCCGTGGTTACGACGTGGCAAGTCACCCTTCATCAGATACGCCGCGAGAAACCGTCCGCAGCCAACCTGCTCTCATTTATGAGCTTCTTCAATCCGCAAGGCATCCCTAAGTTTATACTCCACAGCTATAAGGACGATCTGATAGGGAATGCGGACGGGGTCAAGGATGACGACAACGATGACGACAGCGATGACGAATTTGAGGACGATCTAGATGTCCTCCGCGGCTACTCACTCGTATTCGTAACAGCAAAGGGGGTTATGTGCGAGATGCATACCCTAGTGCAGTTCTGCACTCGTGTCTGGCTATCCGTCGACAATGCGGACCGATGGAAACGATTGTTTCTATGGGCTATGTCAAGACACTTTCCAAACGGCACATTCGAGAACTGGCCCACCTGTCAGATGCTCCTGCCACATGTTGAGTTAATAGTGGAGGAGGAGCCACCTGAAAAGGACCTAGAGCAGTGGGCCTCTTTATTGACGAATTGTGCACAGTACTTGGACGCCACGGGGAGCTATAAAGCAGCAGAGAAGTTAGATGACAAAGCAGTCAAAACATGGAAGAGGGTGCTTGGAGAGGAGCATCCTAGCACGCTATCTAGTATGAACAACCTAGTGTTAACATTTTGGAACCAAGGCCGATGGAAGGAGGCAGAAGAGCTAGAGGTGCGAGTAATGGAGATAAGAAAGAGGGTACTAGGAGAGGAGCATCCCTATACGCTGGCTAGTATGAACAACCTAGCTCTTACCTGGAAAGACCAAGGCCGCTCTAGAGATGCTTTAGCTCTAATGCGCAACTGCGTCATCCTTCGAGAGCGAGTGCTTGGTACAAACCATCCAGATATGGTATCGTCAGCGACAATTCTAGCTGATTGGGAGGAAGCGAGCGACTTATCATAGGAGAGGAACAATTTTGTATAATAAACATAAAGGGGTGCTGGATGAACCTTATTTAATAGCTTATGATTAAACTGACTTCTTAGTTGCCGCTGGTCTATTCATAGTAGACCATAATCCATACGGCTGCTGTGATGGTGCTTGATGGCACATAGTGGTTTAATGCACGTAGGATCTTAACCTTTAGAGGTCCCTGCTAAAGTGGTAGCTTTGTCCAGTCTCAGGCTGGGCACTTTTTTTCCCTTGTCACAAAACGAACCCGCCTTTTGTCTCATTACTTTCCCCTGCCCAAGCTGTCGCAGCAGATCTTATCGTTGCTTTTCTAATTGTTCCAACTCGCACTCATTCAGTTCCACTGTATCTAGTGCCTGGAGACAGTTTGGTCTCTTCCGCACTATTGCTTATCTCGTGAGCTCTGCTTTTCCTCACGCTTCCCAACTTGAAGTTGACTGTCTTGGTGGGTGTTGGTTTGCACTAGTTGCATCTCCCTCCAACAAACTACAACTGCATAAACTTATCCCGAATCATGCTTCAGCCCAAAGGCTATCCTCCAAAGTGTAACGGTTGTGCCAGAGCGCTATGCCATTGGGCAGAAGATTGGTCAATAATCGCTATTGCGGCAATTACTGGGCACACTAACTGCTCCTTTCAGCCTGTCGCTGTTCCGGAGGATCAGGCGTAACACCCGGTGTCACTGACATCGCTACTATCAAGGATCCAGTATCCTCTCCGGATCAAACAGTGGGACCTGCGAAGCATTTGGTCGTCGCTTCGCTACTGATGCGGCCTCCTATGGTTACAGCACATGGGTTGTTGACCCCCTCGACTCTGCGAAAGAGAAAATTCCTACCGAAGGGCTAGTCGTCATCATCACCTCGTTATATGAGGGACAGCCTCTGGATAACGTAGCTCACTTTGTGACTTGGCTGAAGAACCTCGAAGGCTTATCCCTAGAAAAGGTGTCCTACGCCGTCTTTGGAGTCGGGAACCGCTAATGGACTCACATTCCATAAGGTACCCAAGTTTGTTGACTCGGCCATACAAAAGCATGGTGCTAGGCGGGTTGCTGAAACTGGTCTTACGTATACGTCTGATAAAGACCCCTTCACAGACTTTGAATCGTGGGAGGATAATGCCCTTGGGCCTGCGCTTCAGAGGGAGAGCGGCGATTAGAAGCCATGTGAGTTCGGCATGCAGTCTAACTTGACAGTTCGAGTCTCTGTGCCTCTCAGCTTGACACTGCCTCAAGACGTGGAGGAGGCAGTTGTCATCACCGCTAGAGAGCTGAGCGGCTCTGGAGTCACTCGTAAGAGGCACATCGAGATTGCCCTCCCTTCTGGTATCTCGTACCGCGCGGGAGGCTACCTATGCGTGCTACATATCAACCCACGCGAGAAGGCCAAAGAACTGGTTGGGGGAGTGAAGTAAAGGAGCGAGGAGTGGAATGGCTCAGATCATCGCATGACGTTGAACACTTCAGCTACTCTCGACTTAATATGGGGCAGAACTGGCTACCGCTCTGACGCGAGGCGATGCTTCTAGACATACAAGGACCAGGCAAAGAACCTAATCGGCGATACTCACGGGGATGTCGGGAACGAACTGGTCCTCGGGGACACCTATGCGGTGGAAGGAAACTATAGCGAGTCTGAGAAGCAATATCTTTGGGCCAAGAAGAGGAGCGACGGATTATCCGACCCGGTGCTGAAGCGAATCATTCTCATGAACCTCTTCCATTCTTACATGGAGCAGCTCAGGCTTAGAGATGCGTTACCGCTGACTCTCAAAACTTTAGGGGCATTTCGCTTTGCATCCCTGCCAAGGGGGAGCAAGTTGGTAGCGACCATCTCAAAGCGAAGGAATATATTTCTGATGGGTCTGATGTCGATGGGCGTGGAGCTCAGAGCATCGTGGGTCTCCCTTGTAAGTGGTTGCTGATGCTTGGTCTCCTCCTCGGCCTCTAGCTCTCAAAGAATTTTGCACCCAGCTGTGACATGAACCTTGAGTGCTTGCTTGTACAGGCCCTGGATAACACAGATGCAGATGAAGATGGTGCTGGCGGTAACAATCCTCCAGCCGTCGGTGTAGCGCGGGGAGCGTGACTTTCTCAGGCACTTTACAGAAGCTTTATACTGCTGCAACGCAAAGTAACGTACCGGTTTTGTTTCTGGATCCGACGAGCCGGAGGCTTTAAGGATGGACACAAGGTTCACGACACGGCGACATGCCATAAGGCGGGATTGGTGACGCATATCCTGGGCAGCCCACGGTACCAGAAGCCGGCGTCAAAGCAGCCGGCTAGTGCGGGACCGGTGCCTTCGAGAAAGTACTAGTAGCTCTGGACCTCATCAGGATTCGTCCGGGGTAGGAGAACGTTAGGGGCAGCGGGTATGATCCCCAGACTACCGTAGAGACTTAACAATCCTTGAAGCCAAAAGAGAGTTGCGGGGTGTTCGTACAGAGTCATCAATTATACCGAATTAAACCCTGATCAGCCCCAAGGGTACGTACTGTTCGAACTTATCGTCTTGATGCTCCAGGGCCGTTGTCAAAGAGGACCACCCCTTGCTCATAAGAAAGTCAGCAGAATGACAGATGTGTCACAAGTTCGGAAGATGGTGCATCGCTTTGCGGGGTCGTGACGTGCGAGCGGCGATCTTGCTTACTTGCCTCTGGCTGTCAGCAACAACGAAAGCCGGGTAGGCTGATCAACGTCGAACATTCATATATCAAGGTCTGGCTGTGCACGAAACATCATCTACATATCTCCCACACAATGTCTCAGAATATTTCGTCCAGTGGCTCACCGGCTCACACAGCAACTTCCAAGCTGGACACTGAGCCTTCTCCGGACGACCGTCAGCCTTCCTCGACCAGCAGTATGCGTCCTCTGCACTGGCTCTCAACGCTATGTGCTGTGCTGCAAGCATCTGGTTCCACCATAGTTGAAGATGCAGCTCCAGGAAAAGAACCGCTACCTCCTAGCCAGGACCCATGGTACAAGGCGCCCCCTGGTTTTGAGTCCAAGCAGCCTGGCGATGTTCTACGACTGCGTGCTGCCCCGGGTAACCTCAGCACCGTTGTCGAAAATTCGTCTGCCGCCTACCACATTCTCTATCGCACTACGGACTCCCGTAGGCAACCTTCTTGGGCGGTAACGACCTTGTTCGTTCCCGCTTCTTTCTACTTCTCTCCTTCAGGCAAAGCGGCGTTGCTGTCATACCAGTTCGCCTACAACACCGCCAACCTGGACTCAAGCCCGTCTATCGGTCTGTATTGGAGGATGGCACAAAGGGATCCCAACCTTGGCCTTAAATCCAATGCAGACCTCATCAACAAGATGCTCTCGCTGGGTTGGATCGTCAACACTCCAGATCACTTAGGATCAGACGCTGCGTTCGGCGCGAGTGTACAGGCAGGCCACGCAACTCTGGATTCAGTGCGTGCTGTCCTTAGCCTAGGGAATCTAGCAGGCACCGGCATGAGCGTCAACACTGCTCTGTGGGGATACAGCGGTGGATCGATTGCTACCTTCGCCGGTGTTGAGTTGCAACTACAGTATGCTCCTGAGCTTAAGGTTGCCGGTACAGTCCTGGGTGGCCTCGTCGATGATATCTCTGCAGATATGAACAACATAAACGAAGGTCCTATTGCCGGTACTGTCGTGGCCTTCTTACTGGGTATAACTGCCCAGTACCCTGACGCTAGGAAATACTTGGAGAGTCGCCTCGTTGCGGAAACCAAGAACAAATTCATGTCTGTTAAAGACATAAATCTTGCCGATGCTGTGCGAGAATTCTCTGGCAAAGATATCTACACCTACCTCAAAGGCGGCGCCGCGGATTTGCAAGCCCCGATCTTGCAAGATTTATTCAAAGAGCAAGCAAGACTGGGATACAAGGGGATTCCATCAATGCCACTGTTTTTGTACAAAGCTATTGAGGACCAATTCTGTCCCATTGAGGATACGGATGCAACAGTAAAGAGATTGTGCGATGCTGGTGTTGAAATCACATACGAAAGGAACACAGTTGGCGACCATGTTTCTGAGATTGAGAATGGAAAACCCAGGGCCTTCAAGTGGATTGGGAGTGTCTTTGGTGAATCTTATAAGCCACCAGCAACGGGATGTTCTGTTCGAAATGTTACGGTGAAAGTCACAGTGGAGGAGTAATATAGACCTTTCTTTGCGTTCATAGGAGGATCAGTGTCAACATAGTTCTTGGTTTCTCATTGTCCTTTGAATCATGACTCCTACGCCATTGCCGTTGCCTATAACTGGCGTCGAAGGCTACCCAAGCATAATTAGGGACTTAGGTGAGAACTAGTTTCACAGTTAAGCAGCAGGGATGACATCGTAAAGCAGTTTGCCTTCAAATACATCCATTGAAACGATTTTACTCTTATGATCTATAAAACGGAAACTCTTACGCTAGATAACATCGTCTCGCTGAGAAATAATTGAAGAAAATAAAAGAAACCCGGTAAAGACCTGTCTGATCCTGTTACTAATGTATAAATCTGATAATCCATCAACAGAGTTAAGCAAAAGGACCTAGCATAAACTTCCTCCATTTCGATGGTCCGTCTCCTCCAGAGTTTGGCCCATAGCCCTCCTCTTGTACACTGTGCTGTCCCACGATGGCTAGGAACACGTCGTTGAGCGTCGTGGGACTGACACTGTGGTGCTTGATACCAAGCGCGGACTTGTTTTCCTCGAGCATCAAAATGAGCTGTCCGATGGCACTGGTTCTGTTGTTCGGGTCACCGCTCCGACTGCTGGTCTGTTGTAGAACCGCCGCCGCAGGCACAGAAAATCGCATTTGGCCTGAATAAGTCTCCGATTCTACCTGCGCTCCAGAGAATAGATGCAGTACACAGGCACGCATATTCTGCATTTCCTCAGGCGCCGAATGTGGTGCTGACTGGCTGACTAGGTGCACGTATAGAGAGTCATTGAAGCGCTGACGCAATGTGTCGACATCACCAATGGCTAGCATATGGCGGGCGAGAATACCAGCTCGGCTAGCTAAGGCATCCGCCTCCTCCATGCTATGTGTGGTGAGTAGGATGGAACGGTCTGGAGAGAGAGATTCGAGTGTGCGCCACATAATACGTTTGGCTGCCGCATCGAGACCAGACGATGGCTCGTCAAGCAGGATGACCGATGGGTTACCGGCGAGGGCAATGCCGAGGGACAGCTTGCGCTTATTGCCGCCCGAGAGATGAGGAGCCATAGTGTTGACAAACGCTTCGAGACCAACAGCGCGGATTATAGCTTGGACTTGATGTTCGACGTCTGATACACCACGGAGACGAGTGTATATTCGAAGGTGCTCGAGGACTGTCATGGGCTCGATAGCGTCAAACTGGGGACAGACACCAAGATGAGAGCGAGCGAGGGCACGCTGGTCTTTAACGGATGTTTTCTCAATGAAGGCATCTCCACCGTTGACGCTTGGTTGGATATCGCCACGGATTAACGAGATAGTCGTGGATTTTCCTGCGCCGTTAGGGCCGAGAAGGGCAAAGATCTGGCCATGTGGAATACCGAATGTGATGTTATCCACTGCTGTGAACTTGCCAAACAACTTGGTGAGATTCTGGACAGAGAGCCCTTCCTTCGTGTTGTCGGCATAAACATTAGTCAGCTCGTGAGCCATCTCTTGGTCGTCCGGCTCGGGCTGCATGCTCTTGCTTGCTGCTGGCTTTTCCTTGCGGGAGAGGAAGGATGGTATCTTGTTGCCACTGTCGTTGTACAGAATAATGCTGAACAATATGGCGGCCTGCAGGACGAGATAAAGGATAGGTGAGCCGTAGGCATCCATGGCAGCCGGGTAGCTGTAAAAGACGTCGCCGTCGCAAGCTAGGGAATTGACGTTGAGACCGACTGCGAGGGCACGGAACAGGGACCCCGCGGGGAAGAATATCGCGATGACATAGTGGGCGATGGTTATGTTCTTCTCAACTGAGCTTGAGGAAGAGCGCTGCAGGATAAACATGAAAGAAATCAAGTAGATGGCAAAGCCGACGCTGTTGTACACCATGGTGGCCACGTAGGTTGATAGTTGGCTTCGAGTGAATAGCGAGCAGATGTAGGACACCAGGATCGTGGTCATAGCATAAAGGACAAAGACGGGGAATAGGTAGCCTACGCTGAACCACATGTCGGACGAGACAGCAAAGACGATTGCGGCGATGATGAATGGAATCACAAAGATGCCAAAGTCGAAGGCCAGATGAGCAGTCCAAAGAGAGTATGACCGAACACCGCTAGAGTATTGTAATGCGCGCACCTGGTTTCGCCTCTCGACGTTGGGATACAGCCCAAAAAAGGCCGGGGCGAGATTCGAGGCGATGGTGAAGAAGATAGCTAGCTGAAGCGCCGATGAGAGGCCTGGGGCAATGGGCACATCAAAGGGAATGTATGATGTGGCAACCGTGATGTTGGTCCTCACCCGGTTGAGGAGATTCAGTGCAGCAATACCCGTCATGACTGAGGATTTGTTCTCTGATCTGTAGGCAATAAGAGGAGACTCGCCGTCACCGCCGAGCCACCAGCCGCTAGGTCGAACATCTTTCCGGTTATCCTCGACATAAGAGCGGAAGCTAGAGAAAGAGTCGCGAAGCTCAAGGGAAGAATTATGGTAGCCTCCCGGCAGCACTGGCTTGAGTAGATCCCCAAGTGAGCTGTCTATTTCACCCGACGGTCCAGCCACAAAGACGCCATCGGAAAAGAGCCACTTAAATGCATCGTCGTTCTCGCGAGATGCTTGCTCTCGGGGTGAGCACCCGATGGCTGATTTGTCGCGGATGAGAAGCTGCATAACGGCCGCAGCGATGATGGGGATGAGGAATGCGATGAGATGAGGGATCCAGTTTGTTTTGAGAAGGATGTAGCGCTTCTGAATGAGGACGATGACCTGTTTGAGGAAGCCAGTCTGTTTTCCTGTGAGCAGCTGGCTGTTCCCTGGAGTGGAGAGTAGGCTATGATCTTCGGACTTGGTGTTTTCAAGACCAGCACCGTTGGCAGGTAGCCCCTGCTCTGACTTGATCTCGTCGGCAAGCTGAAGGAACACATCTTCAATGGTCGGGGTGGAGAGCCTATACTCGATGCCCGAGGCTTCCAAGACACGGATGACCTCGGCGGCAAGAGTCGATGAAGGCGCAGTGTAGACGATGTTGGTTGAAGTCAGTGTACGGGAAACACCCTGGATCTCAGGCGCGTTGCGGACATGCTTTGCGTTCAACACGTGGATGCGATAACCGGCACCGAGAGTGTCCTTGAGGACAACTGGAGAGCCTTGGGCACGCAAAGAGCCCTTTGAAAGGATAGCAATATCATCTGACAAAAGATCGGCTTCGTCAAGGAAGTGAGTCGTCATGATGATGGTGCGTCTACCACGCTCCGAGAGCAGGATGTCCCAGATCTTGCGGCGTGAGAGAGGATCTATACCAGATGAGACTTCATCGACACAGCATACGCCGCTGCCACCAGTCAACATCATGCCTAGCTGTAACTTTCGCTTCTGGCCTCCAGAGAGTGTGCCAGCTCGAGCCTTCATCTTCTGTGTGAGGCCGATAGCTTCAGTCAACTGATAGAGCTCGGTCTCCGAGGCCTTGGCGAAGGGCAACTTCAGGTCGTTGAACAGACGGATATGTTCGGCTACAGTGAGTTCATCCCAGAGGACGTTCTGTTGCGGAGCGATACCAATGCCACGTGAGGCGTCGATGGCGATATTGCCATGGTTGAAGCGGCTCATTCCGGCGATGGCGTCCAGTGTGGTGCTCTTACCGCTGCCGTTGGCGCCGAGTAAAGCGACGATCTGTCCATGCTTGACAGATAGACTGAGATTATCAACGGCCACGGTTGGAGCTCGGGGCTGGACGATGAAGGAGAACAGTTTTCGGATGAAGCTGGGCTCGTAGACTTTGGTCAGACCAGTGATAGTCACAGCGTCTTGTGGTGCAGGCTGAGACGGCCCTCCCGTGAAGACGGTACGACTCTCAGCAGCAACTCCATGAATGGCCCGCTCAAGAAACGTGGCAATCACGGGGTAGACTATAAGCTGAATGATCATAAAGATCCATAGGACGACGGGGGGCAATTCCGAATCACCGTCAGGCGGCGCCTTAAGCAGATCCAGAGGCCTGCCCTCAGCTTCGTACTTGGCGATACTGATGACGAAGAAGATGATTGAACAGGGCGTGAAGAGAAGACCTAGGACGGCAACGCCGGCTGTTCCTGGGTTGGGAATTGCCTGGGCGAGGACTCCTAGTAGGAGGTACACGATAGAATTGACCTGGCCGGAGAGCTGGGCCTTCTTAAAAAGTGTTGCTCCCATGATCGCTTGAGAAGTGAGAGCAAGGCCACTCAAACCGAAGAAGACGATGATGACGACGACAGAAGTTTCCTTCCATATCATGAACCTGGCAATGACGGATGCAATAATCCAGCCAGGAGCGTAGACGGCGGCGAAGGAGTAGAAGAAGGAGAGCATGCGAGCCATCTGAGCATCGTAGTCACGTGTGGTAGGCATCATAGCGTCGATCAACTGCGAGAGGCCCTTTTCTCGCTCGCCGGACATGTTGCCTGGCAGATGGAAGCTGACGCCGATGAAGGCGAGGATGAAGCCCACGCCCATATAGTCGATGATTGACTTTTGGTAGTTCCTGCGCACACGATCCTTGCGCTCCTTTTCCGTCTCGCTAGTGAAAGGCCATTCCTCGCTGTTGCTCAGATCCGGACCCTCGTTGGTGGAGTTGAGACGTGCGATGGCAGAGTCGACGGCGAGCTGCAGAGGAAGTGTATAGACCTGGGCATCGTTGTCGTCGTCTTTGTACTTGAAGCCTCCAGCAAGGCCAAAGTCTGCACGCAGGGTGTAGTTCCAGATGCCACCGTCGCCTTCATCCGGAGAGGAGTGGAAAACGACAGCGCCATAGCAGTTGGTGGAGCCCATGAAGGACGAGCGGCAGATCGAGGGCATGTCGTCGGGATTGGACTTGCGAGACACGGTCCTGCCAGCGTCGTTGACCCCATCTGACAAGGATCTGATGACTCGTTCAATGTCACCATCAGTAAAGCCATTGTCGACAAAAACGACTGTGTCGCGAGCGCTGTCGGCTGCGTCGAGCCCTTCCTTCAGCGACCGAATCACGCGAGGTTCGGTGTCGCCAAACTCGGATGCTTGGTTGCCGATGTTTTGAAAGATGCCTAGATATATGGTCCAAATGATTGGAAGGAGGAAGGCGGCGTAGAGTGTCGTGTTGAAATGTCGCGAGTATATGAGGGTGAAGTTTTTATTGGCGAGCGTGTTGGTCTGTTGCCAGAGCGCCGACCGCCGGGCAGCCATGGTGACTGGAAGATGGAGGAGCAGTCAGTAGTCGGATACGGGTATAGGAATAGCTCGTGCTAAGAAGGAATCAGTCTCTTCGAATGCCTTCAAAGACCTGAGCATGGGATTAATGCGCCAGAGACAGAGATGAAGAATTCATTCTCAACGAAAACCCCGATAAAACATGGCGCATCCTTATATAAAGAAAGCAATCCTTCAAATGCCAGCAAGACCATATCCCTATGAGGCGCGGATTTCCAGGTCTCAGCCCCAGACAAGGCCGCTCGTGAGCGCTGCGTCGTTCCTCTTTGGGAATCGCCCCGACCATCTTCCCAGTAAGCACGCTGGTCAGCCCGTTTAAAAACGCAGCTTCTCGCAATCTGATTCGCTGGCTACGCTGTCTGAAGGCTCGGCGATGTAACCAATTTTACTTCGCACGGTTGCGACCCTGAATTTCGCACGATGACTGCCGTCCGCGGCTGGTTCCTCATACGCAAGGCAATCTCAGCAAGCTGACTTCAGTTGAGGAATGGGTGGCAGATGACGTTGCCATCAACGACATGGGTATTTTCGCAATCCTACCTTTGCTCGTTTAGCCACAAGGGGACGAATCCGAAGCTCTGTTGAAGACCCCAACCCCACATAGGTCGCCCGATCATATGGCGGCGGTGCAGAACCAGCCCCAGATCATCTCTTTCTTTCAACCGGCAGTGCCCGCTCGCCCTACCCTCTGGCATTGACCTCTCGGTAAAATTCGAGGGCATGGTGTACATTGTTGGTGTCCCGAATTTCGTGGTATGGGCAGCTTCAGCGGTTTAGCATCCTATCTTCGGCAGCTGAAGCCTCGTCTGTCTACCAGGGGATGTACCATGTTAGTTCTTGTTGCACCATGCTGCTTGATCTGTTGGTATGTCTTTTATGCTTTTACGTATGTGTAGCATCCAAACGCCTATGCCCGTCCTCTGCTGTCTTGCCTCCCAGAAAGAACGAGAGGTACGATCGGGTACATAAATCCCAATTGCGGGTCATTCTCTCGCGAATACAAAGTCCCAGAACATTGTGGGCCATCACATTCCAGGAGGAATTGAGGTGCATTGAAGCTCTTGATTTTTATCTAAAAGAGGTAATCCTTCGGGAGCTGCTGCCCGAGCTTGGCACAAGTTGGCTCAAAAATATCGACCCAGGGCATCCGGCGGATATCTGCCATGACTTCAACCCACGACACCAGCCTCGACTCTTTCATCTCGCTGGCTATCATTTCCATCGAAGTTGCGAGGTCTTTATCACTGGGTTCACTGATGCTGCAGAGAACGAGAAGCCAAAGGCGGACGAGGCGTAGGTCGGGACTGTTCCAGACATGTTCCGCATTAGACTTGCTCGATAGCATCTTGAGCAACGTTGAGATGCGTGCTTCAGCAGTTCCGGGATAGGACCGACACCTTCGCTTCACCCGTATGATCCAGATCATAGTGCCGAGCCGAAGCGTCTCCGAAATAATATCCCAACGCGTAACTGGCTCGGATCTTAATGGTTGATCCAGCAACTGGTGAGTGATTGGATTCATGCGGAAGCCCATCTGCTCTTCATCATCCCAGATGGCATTGCCTCTGGTCGCCAGCTCAAATCGAACAAGTGCAGCGAGCATGTTCAGATCGCCGATACAGGACATGACGTTCATGAATCGCGTATTCTGTATGCTTTCGTCGTTGATGATGTTGAGTAGCGGAGCGGGCAGCGTTTCTAGGCCTGAGTTGACCATGGGAGCGGATAATGGAAACAGTGGTTTGGTGTCGTGGAGCAATGCTGCAGTAATGTCCACCCTAAAGTGATTGTTAGTGTCTATAACAAATCCCCAGCAATTGCACAGGCCATTAGTGTCGCCGAGCCATACCATGAAATCATGAGCATCAGGTCCTGGTTGGCCTCCAAGGTAGAGATACCACCTCTTGCCGCAATCACCATCCACATGCCCTTCACATGGATCATCGCCTGGTCAAAGTCCAGACTGGTAAACTGATCTCAAAACATCAGCTGCGTGGCTTCTTCTCATTTGCTTTAAGCGCCACGACTCCCAAGGCAGAGCTTACATTGTAGCAAACCATTGCCAGCACCGCATGGAGTACACTATCGGACGTCGCGCTGCTTGCGTCAGAGCTGGAAAGCCTGGACTCGACGCACTGAATGGTTTCTAAAGAGCGTTCCAACGCCAGGGACCGCAGCTCTCTGGCGGATTTGCGGTATAATGGGATAAGGACGTTGGGCGAAGTGAAGATATGTTGGTAGTGATGAAGAAAAGCGGATTTTCTGAAGGCGAAGGGGAACCAGAAGGTGTTTGTCGAGCAAGCTGTGTCCCAGCATGTTAGCAATAGTGGTGAGAATTGAAGTCGATGGAGGACTTGGGTATCCTTACTCGAGCTCATTGCATTCCTTCCTGCGACCATGATTAAGGTGAATCCATAAGCTGAAAAGGAATCCTCTCCCCATTCCTTCTCAAAGACGGATAATGCATGTAAGATGGGTGGCGTCGCAGTATATATTGCAGTATACTGCGCAGCAGTCTCCAGTACGACCAAATCCTTGGCAGGAACTTGCAAGTGGTCGACATCTCGACTCGTCGAAGGCTCACCTTGGCCAGTACTCGACAGCACCCCTGACGTTTCTGCCAGGGACCATGCGAAGGTGCCGAATTGAGGTGCTTTCAATGGCTTTCTTCGGGACTTGCCAATGTCGACCATGAGATGGCGACGGACCTTGGAGTCGAGCGACCTGCTGCGGGTGTGACGTTGAGTAGTCTGGTTACGAGTATCGGCATGTACGAAGAGGAGGCGTCTCTTCTTTGGGGGGGCCTCCATTATTGATTGTTGCCAAGACGTAAGTAGCGATAGATAGAGAACGGATTACTTGTGAGGTCGAATTGAAGTGCGTTCGTTGGATGACGGAATTCCGTTGTTACGCTGCTAGCAAAGGCCGCACGAGGAAATGGCCCAGGAAACGGTTTACATGAATCATATGTCCAAGACTGCGTGAAAGCTTTGCGTGTTTTTTTTATCAACCAAGGAAAACCAGTCGGTTTCCCGTAGGTATCCACGGATGATTTCAAATCAACAGCGCAAGCACAGCGCAAAAGATGATTGATAATCATGCCAATAATCTCCTACCCATCACTAGCCCCCATCCCTGCTCTTACACTAACTAACTAAGTTCTAAGTCGCGTGACGATCTTTGCCATTTCCGACATACCATTTACCTTTTCCGGCCACTTGAGGCTGCAACGTCGACGTCGGACGTGGCTTACACGGCGGTCAAGTCGTATGCATTTCGATCTAGTCCTTGGCATTCCGATTGGCACAAAGTGGATGAAACGTGCAAAAGGAGTCCGTTTGCCTAAGCTGCTTCGGTGATACCATGAGCCTGTTGAGGCAACGTCGAAACCGAGAGACTTGCAATCGCTTCAATCCTAGGCCCACGGCAGAATGGACTGTCACCCTACGTACGGTCCGCATGATTGTTTAGCTTACGAGCTCATCATGATAATAAGGGATCCAATACGTATAAATACGAGTCAAGAACCGCCGTGAATAAGAAGGATCAAAACGTGAAGCAGATTCATCGCGACTTGCCATCTTATTACTGGCTTCCTCCTGCACGACTTGAACGCTGCACATCTTTGACTCCTTCCCATATATTGCGCCAACAGCCTAGTCACCTTCGCCCATCATGAGCACAGAGAAGCACAACATCACGCTCTACTGCGAGGGCACTCCCAATCCTCTCAAGATCTCCATTGCCCTGGAGGAATTGGGCTTGAAGTACAACGTACGATCCCATCACCGCTCCAGATCCCCTATCGGAAACAAAAAGGAACAGAAATCCCTGACATAGTTCCGCATGTAGGTACGCCCAATCAAGCTCTTTGCACATGAGCAGAAAGAGCAGTGGTATCTCGACATCAACCCCAACGGTCGCATCCCAGCCATCGTCGACACGGACGAGAACGGCCAGCAGCTCAAAATCTGGGAAAGCGGTGCCATCTTGCAGTATCTCGTGGACCGGTACGATGGGGACCACAAGATCTCGTATCCTCGTGGGACCAAAGAGTACTGGGAAATGACAAACTGGGTAAATTGGCGAAATTTCCATGCCTCATTTGAAGAAGGGTGTTTCTAACAGCGACATTGATAGCTCTTTTGGCAGGTGAGCGGCCTCGGTCCTATGCAAGGCCAGGCAAACCACTTTGAGAGTATGTTCTAGCTGTGCTGCGGCGATGGAAGGGAAAAAGCGCTCACTGACCTGGGTTTAATCACAGTGTCCGCTCTCGGCGACCATCCATACGCCTTGAAGCGCTACGTCAACGAAACACGCCGCCTCTATCGCACTATGGACAAGGCACTCGCCAAGAACCCCTCCGGATACCTCGTAGGTGATCATCTCACCATCGCCGACATTGCTATTTGGCCATGGACCATCGCGTACAGTAGGTGTTCACCCCCTAAAAGAACGCTCGGTGGTGTCTATATGCAAAAGAGACTAAATGAAAGCGCGCTGCAGAATATAGTGGCCTATCCCAGATTGACGAGTTCCCTCGCGTCAAGGAGTGGATGTACAGGCTCCTCGCGCGTCCTGGATTCGAGAAGGGTCACAACGTGCCGAATCCTCATATTTACCTTCAGCTCAACGATCTTCCGGATGAAGAACTGAAGAAGATTGGGAGGGAGAGGTCGGGTTGGGTTCAGGTGGCTATGAAGCGCGATGCTGAATGATCTCGGGGCTATCTACTGTACGGCTAGGCCATACCAAGCACGGGCATTATTCTCATGAGAGAATAACATCGTAGGTTGTCCATCGGATAGATATTTCCCTTGAAATAGTTATATCATTTGGCTAGTTCCACCCGCATCAGTGCGCGCTGATACAGTGAGGTATTGGCTGACAACAAACCGTCTGATCTGGAAGCGCCGAGCAAAGAGAAAGAGCTTTCTGGAGAAACCAGGGTTCATGGATCCGAATTAGCTCATCTTTAGGTGGTAATAGCAAGGCATCCCTAGTCAGCGATAATTGAAGGGTAGAAAGCGACATACAATATTGGTGAGTGAAACAGGTAAGTAAACGACTCACCCATTACGCCACCAACAACCACTTGACACTTTGCCTCCTTCGATGCATCGGCTCCATTGAACAGGTAGCAAGCAACGCCATTCTAACCGTAGACAGCGGGATGTGTGGATAGGGGTATGAGTGAATGTGACTCCAGCACTAACTCTCTCTGCGTCTATCGCTGAATGTATTTCATCACTAGTATAACTCTGTCTTCTGTCACTGGTGCCACGTTGGTTCTACTCTTGAAGAACAGTACTTCTTTGCTTAGGAGTTAGGTAAGAAACAAAGGATCGCTCTAGCACAAAGCTGAGCCACCAGCTTAAACCAGGGCGTGAAAAGTCATCATTGAACCTAGATGTAGTGCTAAATGAGGAAGGGTTTGCTAGAACTCTCTCTTAGTATACCTCCTCAACTATCAATCCCTTCATCCACTCTTTCATCGCTTCCATACACTCTCCAGTTCGCCCTTCCAAGCCCTCCAGTAGCATGAAGTCATGCGCAAGCTTCGGCTGCAGATCGAATCGCACCTTCATCCCAGGGTTGCAACGCTGCACTTGACGTGCATAGAAAGAAATCTGGTCGCGAAACACTTCGTTGTTCCCTGCCGTAATATACATCTGCCTTACCACAGTACCTAAACGCTCGTAGCATGGGACGTCCATGTCAAGTGGAAACGCACGACTCGCGAGCTCATTCTTCTCCACCATTATATCCGCGGGTCCCACCAACTCGGCGATGGTGTTGTTGATAGATGTGGCCGAGATCATGTCTATAGAATTGTTGTCCGAAAAGGATTTATCCTTGGTGTGTTTGGTGAGCCATGGCGAGATGAGGAAGACTGCCGAGAGTGGTTGGGAAAGCTGAATCCGTTCGACTGCGGGGTGTGGCCGGACAAGATGGCACAGCAACTGGGCCGTCAAACAGCCTCCAGCCGAGTCTCCGCCGATGATGATGTCTTGTGGAAGAAACCCAGACGAAAGTAGATGTGAAAGGCCACTGGCAGCTTGACATAACCGAACGGGGTGCCTTGCGGCAGGATAAAGGGTATATTCGAGCACGGCAACTGCAACATCAGTGCCCATCTCAATGCCGGCATCGACACACACTCGGGAACATATCTCCAAGTGGCCAGGAAGTAGTGGTGTGATGAAGCCGCCTCCATGGAAGAACAGCACAACCTTCTTCGCCGTCTGACGATTCCCAACCCAGAGAAGTGAGCAATTGTTTTTCGCGAGAGTTTCGATATCAAGGCTCAACCGCCCAGCAGAGAACCCGGCGGTGCTTGCCTCGGAGGCTTTGATCTGCATCCATACTCTGTATGTCTCTTGCGTGGCATCACACAGATACTGGATCTCGCGTGGTCGGAGCCTCCCCAGAACGACGTTGAGTACCGCACAGATGAGGTAAAGGCGAAGAGGAAGCCCTCGGACCCAAGCGACAAGGGCAGAATGGAGAAGAGCCAATGGAAGTAACCATAGTACTAGCATGTCGTATTAGCACCAGAAAAAAAAAAGCGGGCGACAACTTAGACAACGTGACATACCGAGGCATACTTGGCGAAGTACCAAGCAGACTTTGTCAACGTTGGAGAATGAAGATGTCATTTTCAGGACCAAATATGATTGAGAGACAGCGGGGTATACACAGGAAAGACGAAAGGGGATACTGGAGATACCGAATAAATACTTCAGCAGAGAGCCTTACCAGAGCCCAGTTTGTTTCCCCGCCTGAACCACATCTCGCTTGCAGCCTTACAAAGGACGGCCACATCTGCCGGCTGACCACCCCTTTCCGCGCTTCGTTTAATGCTCTGAGATGGTTGGGCGATCGAGAAAAAGTACTCTGCCTGTTTTGCTTCTGCCAAATGACGGCAGGCCGCGTGTCTCGGACTCTTGGTCACATCTTACACCCGCATGCTCCTTGCAGAATGACGCTTCCACGGGAGATGCGCAGAGCCTGATTTTTGACGATTTCCTCCCAATGAAATCTCTGAGCAACCCTTCCACAGCACATTGTGGCTTGCACGTGCCTCCTGCGTGTCGTACCAGGGGGTTTCTGCCCCGTGTTGATGACTCCAAGACGGAGTCCGATTGTGCACCGATCTGAGCGCAGGTTTTCTCCCTACGTCTAGTGCTTTGATAGCCCCCAACTAGCGATCCCTCAACAAGACATGTCACATCTATAAAAAGAAATTATAGTACGAACGAACCCACAATACTGCTGATATTGTAGGTAAACGTGGCAATGTTAGGGCTCGTTCTGCATAGTAATCAGGTGGTCGAGGAGAAAAGACAAGGATTGCTGGTATCGATTAGATGTCTCTAATTAATATAAGCACAACGCAATGGATACCCGGTAGATTACTCCTACACCGCACCATCGTCGCTGTGAGAAAAATTTCTCCATAAGAACACAGTTTCCAGTTCCCAAGAGAGCCTTCAATGCAGGTTAAGGGAGCCTGATCCACATGCTAGCTGGCCATGCGAAATTGAAACTAGTTAGATTTTATGGGAATCCTCCACAACCAGTGCTTAGAACAAAGTTGAAACATCCTATCAGACCACAACTACATCAGCCTCATCTCGCACCGTGATTTCCATAGCCGAAAAATTGCATGATCAATTTCTTCCAGCCAGGCCCTAGTAAGCAAAAAGAAAAAAGAAAAAAAGGCATGGTCTGTGTGAAGAGGCGGCCGAAAGGGTTTTGGGCGCTCGCGACTGTTCATTCTACTATTTAGTTCATTGTACCTCATCTAAGTCATCTCCAGAATTAATTGATATTAAGCCAATGTTATCCAAAGCTCGTCCCTAGATAGAATTAATTAGCTTCGGGCATCTTTCATTACAAGGTGAAACTCACCATGACCGAATAAAATCCGACAACAGTGCGGCCAGATGGCTTGACAGGAGTCCAGGGCTCGTCGGGGTCAATCTCGTCGGGGGGAGGAAACACGGCTTCCCTTCCAAGGTTGGTGTGAAGCTAAGCGGATTGCCGTTAGTAATCCAATGTGCCCAAATTTGAGAATACAGTGTATTACCTTCAGGCCAAGAATTTCACCAGGATCACCCTGCACTTCAACGTATGAAACCCTTTCCCCTCCAGGCCCATCAAGAGAAAACGGAATCCGGAAGTCTTCGGATTGTGTAGCAATTCGGCCGCGTTCATCCACTGCAAAAGGTCCTACACGTCCGAAGGTTTTGTTCATCGAAGGATCGGTATAAACGAATTCCATCCCAACAATATGATAGACGTCAAATACCCATCCCACAATCTCGACAAGTTGCGAGAGGTCTTCCCCATTATCACCGCCAAAGGTAACTGTAGAAAAGGGTAAGGGTTTCCTCATATACCTTTTTATGGGGAAATCGTCGTTATTTCCATTGAACAGGAAGTTCTCTGGTGGGATATCAGGGCTCCAAAGGCTCACGTTTCGTAAAGCCAATTGTGCCTGAGGTTGCCCCAGTGCTTCAGGAATGCTCAGGGACACAAGTTTCAAGGCCTATTATTGTAAATTATGTCAGTCCAGAAACAGACCCAGCAGTCTAGCCCGGTAATGAGAGAGAGAGAGGGTATATACTCACATCAAACCCAGCTTTTATGGAACACACTCTGCTCGAAACACCAACCAGCCGTCTCTTGGGAACCCCTTCATGCTCCCCGACCCAGGAAGACAAAGTCCCATCCTCCATTATGAGGGCGATGGCTTTAATTCCTGCTTCGTGGAAGGCCACATGCCAACCGTGGAAGGTACGCCCAGGTGGGATAGAAAGCGACATCTGTCGGTCTGAGTGTAGGTAACCGACGTTCGCCCCATCGCTGTTCTTCTGACGAAACTGAAGACCGGAAACAAACCAGCCACTGCTAAGTCGAACAAAGGAGACAACGACTTCCTCAACATCAAAAGGAATATCGAGCACGCGGATGCGAAGGGCTCGACAACCTCCCATAAACAACTGCTCTGGTCCGTTCAGACCGCGACTAGCCGTGTTCCACAAGAGAGTATCTTCATCCCCGATCTGCTCAAAGAAACATCGCAATGGATGGCCGTGACATATGCCGCCCATTTGGCTCAGCATGTCCTGAAATCGAATGGCTAGGGCCCATATGCGTTTTCGATTGACGAGGTTCGAGTTGGTTTGCATCAGACTGATGAAATCGTACATGGCCCTCCACGACCGTGGTTTTGTCCGTCTGACTTCGAAGATGCAATGATACTCATAGCCTTCTGAGAATCGAGAGGCCCAGAAGGCTTCTGTCAATGCCACGTTGGCAAACGCGCGTGATGCTAGTCTTAAGGAACGCACGTCTCTTGACTGCAGTTGTATGACAATAGCATGCAAGATCTCCGGGGGGATAGACAAGAAGCATTCGACCTCCGTGCTTCTAGCGCGGGTACAAGCTTGGTCGCGCTGGCTAGGTTCGATCGGTTCAGATCTGTCCAAGACAATTGCAGCCCGAGCGAAAGCACGAAGTGCGGGAATGTCCAGTGGATCCGCCCGAATGGAACTATTTGCCGATGCCTCATGAAAGCGGGTTTCCAGAGTTTTGAGCCCTCTCAATGAGCTCTGTCTTGCCGCATCTCCATAATGGTGACCCCAGTTCAGAAGACCGTCCGCACTGAATGGCATAGATAGGCATGCATGCAGCGCATTTTGGAGATGTGGCTGAGAGACTTCATTCAGGATACTCCAACAAGATTCGTGGAATCCAAATCCCCAGAAGGGCTGGGGATCGTAGAATGGATCTGGATGTATGATGTTCTTGAAAGTCGAGCACAACAGATTGATCGAGACAGAAGAGCTTGGGTTAACGTCTGGATCATCGTATCGCTTTCTGGGATCCACCGGCGCAGTTGCTTCTTCAGTATCGGTGTAGATGCCGACCCCAGAAAGCTTGACTTCATCCCACTTGTCGTCGCGGGTGTAGGCTATGATGTGTCAAAATGTATGCCTAACGAGAAGTGGAAAGGAACACTGACGGGCCCTAAATTCTTTAACCCATGGCTCCGGCGGACGGTGGGAAATGGGGACACCACATAAGACGCAACAAACGGATGCCATGGTAAATGAGTGTCGTAGATATTGACGTCGTCGTGTTGATGGGTCTAGATAGAACGGGAAGTGGAAGGTTGAGAAAACTGTTTCGCGCTCATTTTGGCCTTGTGCTTGTCACGTGCAGGCTTACTAGTGTAGACCTCAGGCCACAAGCATCACAAAGATTAATTCTCTAGGTACTTCGTATCCGCCCATTTGTACTACATACATACACCAAGTTCATGATGATATATGCACGCTCCTATCACAACCATTGTACGGCAATATTGTGAAGTATGTGGGCAAAGACTTGAGCGGCAAAGATTGTGAGCCTTGTGGGCTGTCACTTTGTCATGCCACATTAAGCGCTGATGTAGGACCAAAATACACCTTGAGGCAACCTATCTTTAGACTGGCGGCTACCCAAACATCCAAGAAATCGCTGCAATCGCCCACCAGCGCTAATAGTTCCAATGACAATCCTAGACTTGTATGGGGCGGCCCAAAGGGTCTCCTTCAATCCTACGCGCTACGATAGACCACCCCACGGCCCAAATCCGGCCAATTTCCAGCCATGCCGCGCGGTAGCCAGGCCACTCACCAATGCTCGAGGCTCACGCAACAGCCTTCGTCTCAAACGCGTCTCCGCTAAGCCATCGCTTAGCCGCCCTACCTCGGCGCGAACTTAGAACTTTGTATCTCTTTCAGGCGAACAACCAGAGCATCCTTACTATTTTCACTGTGGACTAACGATGCCGCCTGTTTGAGCTTCCTTTTATCCGAGCCGTTAGTGGAGTCGTTGTAGCCGCTAGGATTTGCATGAGTGGGGGTTGAAGGAGACATTGCCATCGTTTCTGACTATAGGCGTCATCCTCAATTATAAAAGAGAACAATGTTCTGCGTTCTCAGGCTCTACAGACCGCTAAGTCTTTCATGTTGGGCAGTTTTAAAATTAAGCAGCCAATTGCTTCGTTCTCTGGACAGCTTTTTCTTCGCCCTTACTATCCTTCCGGCCTTCAAACGACTTATCCAATCAAAGTTACAATATGTCTCGACGTCTTCCAGCACAGCAGCCTCGGGCAGGTACAGTAAGGGTTATCCATCAGACTTAAAGCCTTAGTTTTATTAAACCGCGACACAGTATTACGACCTGGAGAACGTCAGTTGGCGGGTCGACAACCGGCTTATCAGGGGCGCGTCGGAGGCAGAAACCGCCGGGTTCTGGGCTACGGTCTTGCCGCACACCTTCCCTGCAGTTGAGGGATATAATATCTTGCCTGAGTATCCTTCTGGGGGCGGAAGAGCAGACGTTTTTGTTGCAAGGCTGTGTCAAAGGGGCCCAAGAAGGGACGAGTTGAAATTCTTTGTGGTCGAATGCAAAGCTCCTGGGAATGAGTCGGGGAATAACCCCTGGCGGACAGCCTACTCTCAGCTTCTGACATATCTCGGCGGTACTGACTCGTTTGGGAGGAGGCAATGGGGTGCCATCGCAGTTGGGAAATACGTGCATTTCTACGAATACAAGGACGAAGAGCTCCACTCTCTTCATGATGATCACTTTCGGATTGATCGGGAATGCCAGACAGTTCAAGATTACCTCGAGTACATCAAGACTAGGGCTTGAGGAATCGCTTCCAGGGATTCAGGGAAGGGCCACGCGCGGCAGAGTTGGCAAATTGTATATCTTCGATCCTTTTCCTATTGTCAATTATTATAGAATGTAATCCGAAGTGCCTGATTACAAAATTCAATGTCGTATTCAGCTCAGTTTATTTTCATTGAGTAGGAGGGACAGTCGGTGACCTGAACTGTCAAGCCCAAGTATGTATGATGTGGCCGTTTGGTAAACGTACATTTGTTCGCCCTAAGGCAGCCGAAGTGTATCGAAGGTAGCTTACTACAGAAATGCTTCGACGCCCGGCGCAGGTCCAAAGAAGTGACCGGGCCACAGCTGGTACGATCCAAACGAGTGGTCTTGAGGTAATTGGGTCGCAAACACCGTGGATTTGCTCACGATCTTGAACATCTCGATTCTGGTAGTTAGTATAAATTTCTGATCCTGTAATTCAAGTTCTGCTTTTCTATCTATCCGTATCAAATTCATCCAGTATCGTCAGAACACGCCGGAAGTCAGCGAATGCCACAACCAAACAGAAGCCTCCAGGGGAAAAAAATGTACGTTACGCAAAACTGGGCTTCTTGTGAAAATAACTGTGCAAACGGTGCCTGGACCTCTTACCTCAGAGATATAATGCTGCGTGGCGGCATACAGATGACTCATTAGTAACTTAAGGGGTGGAAGCGCAGTTGTGATGAACCAAATGGTATCTGGGTCGATTTTGTTTAATTCGAGGGATTTGGCGTAGGCAACGCTCGGGAGCCACCAAGACGGAAGTATTCGCACTTTATGGAATCGACTAACTTGGTGATAACTCATTGCCTGTCGACGGGACCATAACAGACATGCCACTAAGCAGTGACTGCGTATCCATACAGATAGATCATCAGGCTCGATTGATGAAAGCTACGTACGCTGCAGCAGAGAGATGGCTTTTGATTGGGGGCTGGCCCTGCCTACTTGGTCAGCCACAACAACCTCCGAGCCTAGTATGGCGTTCAAGATTGAAGACAGAGTCTCGAAGAATGCGTCACCATTACTGCACTTCGCTGCCCTTCTTCTGAACCTGACGCCGTCTTGTGAGATTCAGACTCTCTTCGAAGTTTCCCCACCATTGCCGGGAATGGAGGTAACGCTTACCTTCGGTGTTTTTGGGGACCGCGTCTTCATATGCCTCCTGGTCAAAGACATCGTCCCTGCTCTAGGCGATTCCCGCCGCTCCGTACAGGACTATCGTCAAATCGTCGAAGGACTCACGATGTTGCAGAAGGTGGTGCAACAAGTCGATGAGGCTTATAGCAGTCTCATGCGGTCCGATCATCTCGACATCCACTGTTAGCTTGCGCAGCAAACTGTCCGAGAAATCAAGCAATGTCTAACCATGTTCTGCACAAAAATGACATAGAAGTATAGGCCTACCAACAGAGGAAAAAAGAGTGTCCTCAAAGATGCTGCAAGAAAGATGCAATGGAATCTTAGCGAAGATGATACCAGAATACTCGGAGACGAGACTCAAGCGTACCAAAAGCCATTTCCGTGTTCAGAGCTGAGCTGCCGCTGAGCTTACACTGAATCGCGCTGAGCTTGGGCTGAGTTAGCTAAGAACTGGTCCGTGTTTGGGCCCTGAATCTTGTTACGAGGGCCCAGACTCGAGCCTCGTAATACTGTGTTAGTGAGGGTGATTAAAAACACCAAACTACCGTAAAGTTGCTCTTAGGGAAGGGACAAGAGCTGTCTTGTCGGGTTTCTGAAAGACAAGACAAATGGCAGTCAAAACACAACCAATTCAAAAACCGAAAAGACCACCAGATGGAGGCCATCTTGATTAAAGGGATTACATAAAGATTGACTATAATGTAGACATCTTTGGCTCTTAAATTCACTCCCTAAGCTGATGTCCTTCCTTACTTCCTTAACAGACCTTGTAGGTCCCGACCTTCCTTTTATCTTCAGTTCTGATAGACTAACTGTTGAAAGTAGCCCTATTCAATGAAAACATGGTTATGTCTGCACCTTATCTGGACCGTGATGTCCGCTGACTCCGACACAGTACATAACTATTCAAAAAGCTAGTGTTACATTCTAAGCCTGCAGCTTAGCCTGCACCCACTTCACGATACCTCCTTTGGCCACAATTTCTTGAACGTTAGGAGGCATCTCACCAACTTGTTGCACCCAGGAGGTGCCATCCTGCTCCGTAATGGTGACTTTTGACCGGCGGACGTCCCAAAGCAGTTTCCAGCCTGTGCGGCGAGTCAGGGGCTTCTCCTTGTCGTCCTTGTACACTTCGCGAAGCCGCTCGATCAGTTTCGGGAGTTCAATTCCAAGAAGAGCATTGTTGATGCCTGTGATATTTCCCTTAGTATTGCATCTTGACGAAAGCAAGAGAATCACCAAGGGTACTCACTGTTGCGGCTGAAGATGTTACTGAAACTACCAGCAACAACAAGACGAACCTTGTTGGCCAGGATAGAAGTGGCAGCCTGTTCACGGAAAGAACCAGAGCCGAACGAATACCCCGCTACCAGCACATCGTTTGGTCTAATGATATTGCGGAACTCGGTATCGTAGTTCTCCATGCACACCTCAGCCATTTGCTCTGTCGTCATGCCATCCTGGTAGGTGTAGCGTCCGGGGTAGATACCATCAGTATGGATGTTATCATTGTCGCCTGCAGCGGTTAGCGAATGGCTCCTCAAGCGTATGTAACGTCTACTCACAGAAGACAATCTCGCCCTCAATCTTCTCGGGGAAGCCCGGGAGGACGTCCGTCAACGCCTCGTCTTCAGTGGCCGTTGGACTGGCCGCTTCCTCAGCGGCCCCTTCAGCGGCGCTAATCATGCTCTCCATCTCACCAATGATTTTCTCAAAACCATCTTCAATGGAGCGGGCTTTATCGACAACAAAGTCGCCGGTGCCCTCACCAACGATAACCTTCTCGACGCCCTCGGGCTTCAAGTACCAACCAGGACTGGCAATCTGACCCTTGATAGCACTGGCTGCGACTACCTCAGGGCTAGCGAGGTAACACAGTGCCTTGGGGCTACCTTAAAACAGCAAGTTAGTATCGAGTACAAGGAAGGCCAGAAACATAATAGAGTTACCCATGCGGCCTTTATAGTTCCTATTGCTTGCCGATATGCTTCCTCAAGTAAGCCCTATGTGAAAGATTAGCATTGGAGAAGAATTCTGAAACAGATAGTGTCTGCTACATACAGGGCCTAAGCCTATACAAGTGCCGCATCCGGCCGGAAGTAACGTGGCTCCAGACTGTACGAGAACCTGCCAGTCTCGAGCTTCGCAACAGGGTTGGCAATTTTGACTGAGTTAGGACCGGCAACGAAGGGTGAAAGGGTGGATCTGCACTTTATTAGAACAATATTTATGGCAGAGACAGTCAGCTTGGTTCTTGTTCACAGATTAAGATAAAATTCTTTGGCATATGTAGCACCAGGATCAGCCACTAGAGGGCTCTCCACAAGCTCGTCAATCCGCTTGTGGTTTATACGATCCTTGGTAGGACTGTCAGACATTGCTGCGATTGTCGCTCTGGCACGATACCATGAGATGAGCGTGTCGTCGACAGGGAAGAGTCCTAGCCATACATATTAGCCACTTAGCAGAGGTGCGGGAGAAGGAGGTAGCTACCTGATAGCGCTCCCCATTCAGTTGTCATGTTTGCGATTGTCAAGCGTTCGGATATGGGGATGCTTGCAAGAGTCTGCTCAGACCCGGTGAACTCGATGCACATATTCAGCACATCGGACTTGAGCAAGAAACATAGGGCAATGATGGCGTCTTTGCCTGTAACTCCCGGAGGCAGGATGCCCGTAAAGGTAATTTTCGCAATTGGCGGAACTTGCCAGAAGATTGTGGAGGTTGCGAGGACACTTGCGGCGTCTGAGCGGACGATGGCGGTGCCAAAACACCCAACGCCACCGTAGATGTTCGAGTGACTATCGCTAGCAACGGCGACTGTTCCTGGCCAGGCGTAGCCTTCTTCAACCATAATTCGGTGCCCGATTCCGTGCTTAGCGGGGTCTCTCCAAGTTAGCTGAATGTTCCAAAGATGGTCGGGAGGGAAAGTCCCGGTGTTGTGAGCATACAAAAGTCTATGCCATGCTTGTTGGCGAACTCTTCGATTCGACGATACTTGCGTAGATTCTGTTCAGACTCGTTGGACACATCGTGGTCAAGCCTGGAAGAATTAGACAAGGCATGTGAACTGGGTTGGATGGCAAGATAGCATACGTCATGACGACCTGGCGATTATCGTTGACTGAGGTAGCGCCCATTTCCATAAACCTACACAGCTTAATTAATGTGCCATTACAATGAGTCAAATGCTTACTTGTCATGACGGGAAACGAGTTATCGTGGGTCATACTCTTGCGAGGCCTTTTGCAGAAGAGCGACGTTAGCTCGATTTCCCGGTATACGGACCAGGGCTAGACCAACCGCAGGATCACATAATCTCCAGCTCTGACTCTTCTCCCTTCACTGAGGCCATCTGCGTGAAGTTGTACAATCTTCTCGGTAAGTGTCTGCGGGTTAGCCCGGGCGGCGGAGTCCAAACAGGACTGGAGGGCGGAGAAATTGGGGGTGGCATCGAGTTGTGACTGGAAGGCCTGTTGCCGTTGGGGACTAGTTGAGGCATAGGTACGGAACTGAGTCACAGATACCGCCAACAATCGCGAGCGGGCGATCGAGGCTCGGGTATGCCGCGTCGCAAGCGCGGCAGCATTGAGACAGATTGCTCTCCGCTAAAGAAATCCCACCGTTAGTCAGTGTTCTTTTAATGGTTGGTAAAGGAACATACAAGCCCAGCCATGATAGATGGTTGCAGCTGGGAAATGGAGTCGACGATTTCAAAGTGGTGCTTCCTGGTAATCCACCACCAAGTGGAGAGGAAGGGGGAGCTGTGTCACCCAAAAAGATTTGAGAAAAGGAAAATATAGACTAATAGGATAGCTGTGATTGGCTGGAGATGCCAATGGTAGATGCGGTCAGTGTCACGATCCGTCGGCACGAGAAGAAAACTCTGAGAATTCTCAAGACAAGATTTTGGGTGATTAACCACGGCAAAATGTCGGCTAAGAGCGTACGCCTTAAGTCTATTAGATAAGTGATAAGCAAGGGAAAATGGAAATAGAGCTAGGGCCGAGTGGGGCACGCTACGGATATTCGTCAAATCACCCAGTTGGATTGTCATCAGTATTACAACAAACTGAATGCTCGGGCTCATGCGGAGCTACATCTTATAATCAAGTGCTAATGTTCCTGTTGTAGAAGAGTACACATGTGAATTGGTTTTCACGACTGTAGCCATTCAATATTGCCAGAACGAAGCAAATCGGGATTACATAGTCCTGGTTTGCCAGACCTCAGCAATAGATCTGAGATTGCCCTGGGGGTTCTTAGATTCTTCAGATTATTTTGGCATCTTGCCGCCGGACAAGAAATGCATTTCTAGCTGTCCTTCTTGTCTCACAACTTCGCAACACACACCGGGGTTGAAGTTCAGTGATGCTTCGATTCCCCAGAGGGGACACAAGAAAATTACACATCAAAACCTGACGACAAGGGCTTGGAAGACTTGAAGAGCGCCACCATCGTGACCGAAAGGCCCAATGTTTCCTGAAGTCAGCTTACTCGGACGAATTGCCCCAAATGAGAACGATGTTTCCCGCATGTGGCTGTGCGCAAGTCAACCTGGACCGTATTTTCTGATTTATGGCTTTCGCCACTCAATACTAATAGTGTAACTGCAATCAAGGCTGGCTCTCCGTTCAACTAGACGCCGCTTGCCTGACAATGGGCGCGCTGTGGGAACTGTCACTATGCGCAGACTTGGAGAGCCTGAAGTCGTGTATGATCTGCTTAATAGATAGGTACATTGAACTGTATCCAGATTCTGATTTCTAATTAATTTAGCGGGCCATAATTCTCCGCCCAGGAGTGAACAAGTAATGTGACAACGATGACGAATTCATTCGTCTACAAATCAGTAAATTAATCGTCCGCGCTGGCAACTGAACCTGGCCACAGCCCGACTTTGCCTTCATGCGGACTTGTATTAGAACGTTAAGTACAGAAGAGTGTTCACAATGGCCTGCTGTTTCAAGGCTTTCATTATCGCAAGTACAATCATCGCGACTTTGTCCTGCGTTATGCCCAGTGGGCAAGTATCTCGCGTGCTCCGTAGCAATGCCTGATGTGCTCCACAAATCCGCTCCTTGACCATAGTCGTGATGTCATCGCCAACAACACACATCCCATATCCGCGTCTGGCGGGACAAGCTCCGAGATGACATTATCGGACATAAGTTCTCGATTATATAGCTCAAAGACTAAATCGCATCCCAGACACAGGCGTCCTCTATCTGGAACCGTACCCGACAAGAATGGAAAGCGCACAGAGGCCACGCCACGGAATTCATTGAAGGACGGATCTGTCAAGGGATCTGTCAAGAACTCATGAATTGAGGTAGACAGGTCGAAGCCCGGTGGCTTCAGGGGCGCTTTGTGAAATTGCTGGAAAACTGTTTGCTTTAAGGTTATGTTCTCATTCATCCTCGGTATGAACCATTCCACGTTTTCGACTCCTCCGTGTACCTCAACAGCTAGCTGCTTCGCCTGCTTCACGCTCACGAGGCGATAAACTCGATTTCGGGACACCTTGAACCAGAGGTGGTAAGTTCCTGGAATGCTGTACATGGCTGGTAATCTTTTGAGATGACGATCCGTTAGACCAAAGCACTGCTTAGCCATAGACCGTGTTGTCACCCAAAGTGACTGGTTCCGCAGCAGACATCCAAAGCAAGCTCTCTCACAGGTTGGTAGGAACAGAAAGCCGCCAAATTTGAAACAGGAGGTACACTTGTCGGAGCGGAGGGTTTGTTGAAGCAGCATAGCGGAATGGCAGTGGAGTAGTCCGGTTTTCCCTAGCGCCGTCAATGTTGTCGGTGCATATCTCATCATGTCCGTGTATTGTGGTAAGGCTTCGATAATCTCCTTTCCTCGTAGAGAGACACGTGAAAATCGGGACCAGGACTGGAAGTCGAGGAGGTTGAGAGCAGATAGCAGAAGCTCAACTGGGAGTAGATCGAGCTGGCCAAGCGAAGAATGTGAGGACACCCTGCTTATGGCCGAGGGTTGTGCTGGGGGTAGGTCTCGGATCATCCCGTCGAGTACAGGTTCTTTTGTGAACGTAAGCTCAGAGATGGCCTCTTCGGAGTCGACTTCCGGGGGTGACATGGTTGCGAAGGGGTCCGATCTTCACTCGAAGCTGGACTAGTTGCGCTTATTGGGATAATGGAATAGATGATCGCCCTCTAGTTGGGTAGGTTTTGACGTTGAAGTGGTGACGGCTGAAGAGAGTCGCTTCGACGTAATGTGCGACGCGAGGTGCGAGGTGCGATGTGACGTGCACAGCTCAACACCTGGAAAGTCGCGACCCACTAAACAAAGATTGAACCATGTAAAACCTAAGGCAGCCAGATCCCGAGCACCTGGTCACGGCTTGGTGAGAGCACTCATGTTCTGATCGGTAACGTTGACCCAAAAAAGAAACATGCTTAAAACGGTAGCTAAAAGGGTTCTTCGGGTATGCGAAGGTAGAGAAGGGTTCGAAATCGGGGCACGGAGGGATAGGTTCCATTCAGATTGAATGAACCCCGACACTGCGGCACCACCACAAAGTGCCGTTGTCTGCCTGTATTGCTCCGCATGTCTACCGCAGAATCCATTCTCTTCATGTCGGCATGTTTTATGAGGGGTATTTTTGATACAGGAACTTGCCTGCTTTGCGTGTTCACCTGTAGGTAGACACTCAATGGCTGCTGGGAGCGTGCACATTGCGCAGCCCTTGAACTGTGTGGTGGCACTCGTTTTATTTTAACAACAATAGGAGAACCCCAACCCAGATATCTACTCTCTACCAGCCAACAAAAAACCCTTTCGGCCGTCATGCCACATCCGTAGTCTACTTCCGGTAGAAATCATCCCATCTCTAGAACAAACGGCCAAGTCTCTAAGCGATACGACCGCGCCGGTGAAGCCCCTGTTTACGGCGTGGCGATTTCGAGCGACGAGCCGCCTGTAGTCGGCACCCTGGACGGCAAACAAAAAACCATGCAGCTTTCAAACCGTTATGGTTTCGGGAGACGATCGATCATCCCGGGCCATGATCCCCTTCTCAGTGGTCCCCCAGATCTTCCGCGGCTGCGACCTATCCACCCTCCGTTTCGTCTGGGATAATCTTCAAAACTCCACCAATCGCCTATTTCTCCCACACGCGGAACGTGAAACGCTTCGGGACCGCCAAGCCCCAACTTCACCGCGCAACCGAGTTTGGGCGGCGGATGTTCCCACCGGGCGTTCAGTCCTTCATTCCGAAATCTCGTTTGGGAACAACTCGCCAAGTCGCCGTCTCTCCTGAGGAACGCCCATTTAAGGTGCCGGTCTCTCGCCATGGAGGAGGAATCGGACCAGCTCTCACACCACCACTGACCGACCAACCGAGATCTCTTTCATTTCTTTCATTGACCAGTTCAATACCGTCACAATGCGTGTCGTTGCTTCTATTCTCTCCTCCGCGGCCCTGGTGGCTGCCCACGGCTACGTCTCCGACGCAACCATTGGGTGCGTCGACTATGAGTTCTACAACCCCAACACCGACCCTTACATGTCGCCTGTCCCGGAGCGCATCTCGAGAAAGATTCCCGGAAACGGCCCTGTGGAGGATGTCGACTCCATCGACATCCAGTGCAACGGCTACACCGCCGGTGGTGTCGAGGGCAGCGAGCCCGCCGCCCTCCACGCCCCCGTTGCTGCCGGCTCGACCGTCAACCTGCAGTGGACTCTCTGGCCCGAGTCTCACGTTGGCCCTGTTCTGACCTACATGGCTCGCTGCCCCGATGAGGGCTGCGACGAGTGGGAGCCTGAATCCGAGGCCGTGTGGTTCAAGGTCCAGGAGGCCGGCCGAGAAGGCACCTCGGACACCTGGGCTGCTGTAAGTGATCTCCGTTGAACCGCCGGTAGAGCAAATACTCATCAGATACAGACTCCCCTGATGAAGGACGAGAACGAGGGTGTCGACTACACCATCCCCAGCTGCCTGAAGGCCGGCTACTACCTCGTCCGCCACGAGATCATCGCCCTGCACGCCGCCTACCAGTACCCCGGCGCGCAATTCTACCCCGGCTGCCATCAGCTCGAGGTCACCGGCGGCGGCAGCACCGTGCCCACCGACCTGGTCAGCTTCCCCGGAGCCTATTCCGGATCCGACGCCGGCATTACCTACGACTCGTACAAGGGTGAGTTCCTAAAATTGCCTACCTACTCTCGCTACTCCCTTTACTAATCCCTATCACAGCTACCAAGTACGAGCTTCCTGGTCCTCCCGTTTTCACCTGCTAAATCGCCTCGCTTCCCCTGAAATGGGATTGAGCAATTTTCATGGCTTTACATGCTGGTTCCCATTGTATATAACAATGTTCATGTATATTGATTGAGATACAAGTAAATAAGACTTCTCAGATCGACTGCGGTCTCTGATTCGCTGTAATATGTAAACCGTAAACGGTGTTAGTTCCTGTCCTCGTGATTGTTTGACCCTTACAAGTTAGGCTTTCTTCCAGACAGTTTCTTTTTGCGTTTCTTCCTCTCGATCGAGCTCTGTGCAATTTTGCAAGGTCACGCGTAGATCATCCGGCATGGTCATTGAAGTTGGTCGGGCGAGTGAATAGACGTACTTCGTGCCGTGTAGTGTCTGAGCCCTTTGGGCGACCCAAATACTTGACAGCTACGAACTATGCAACATGTTGTCCTTAAGCGGTGGTATTGATCGTTGTACGGACTATGTACAGGGATTATTAGTTAATTGTTTCTGGGTGGTAGTTTGTCGAATGGGATGAAACATGATCACCCTGCCATACGTCTTCGTTCTTAAGAGCGACATAATATTAACGCCAAGTTGGGGAAACATTTAAACCTGGAAAATAGACGAGGATGATATTAAAACATCAATAAACATGGACCTAATGTACACACTAAGTAACAAGGCTTCTGCAGCAAACGACGCTCCAACCGTGTCAGGACAGCTTCTTCGTACTGGAGTTGAACGTAGCAGCCCGGGCCTTCTTCACCACTTCCACAACCTCTCCTGCTGGATGCTCACTGTGCGTCCACCAATGCCACAGCATGGCAAGGATAGCCACGACAATTGTCAGAGGGATAGAAATCCACCACATCGTCCAAAACAACGGCGTAATCAAAGTGTCCCACGAGTCGTCATTGCGAACCTCAGTTACGAACAGCTGTGACCCAACGACGGCGGCGACTCCTGTAGTCGGGAGGAAGATCATTGTAATCGCCGCGATGATCTTCATCGAGTTGGAGTCTTGAATCATCACCATCGAGTCCTGCTGGGTGACAAGGTTGAACGACAACGTGATGGCGTTATCAATCCGCCTCTGCAGACTGCCCAGACGCAGCTGGCTGGAGTGGAAGACAGTGCGTCGATACTGTAAGCATTCGTGAAGTTGTCTGAGGACCTGGTCGTGGTTCGTTTGGCGCGGCATCTGTTCGTGGGTGCCGATGTTCTGGATGGTCGAGTCGACAAGTAGCATGCAGGACTCGAGAGCCTCGGCGATGTGGATGATGTGCTTGGCGCAGTTGTGCATGGCTGCGAAGGGGATCTTGGAGCTCATCTTGCGGATGCCCTTGCTGTTGGCGAACTCGAGAATCAACTGCGACAGGTTAGAACTGGACGAAGCAGAATACAAGCTGGCTCGCTCACATGCTCAAGAGGGCCGAAGACTTTGTTCATCTTCCAGACTGTATCGTCCACCTCGTAGTACAGTCCTTCGAAAACCATGTCGAACAGGATATACGGATCGATCGCGACATGTTCCCAGGCTTTGGCAGCAACAAACTCGCTCAGCCTGTCCCTCACCCGCGGCGTAGCGCCGAAGCACACCAGAGTAACATCACCATGAGGATTGACTCGCAAGAAGAATCCAGTGCGATGCCAGCTGTAGTCGGCCTGCGGCAGCGTAGAGACGTGGTATCCCATCGCCGCGGCGCGATTGTCTACCTCGGGGGCACTGACCCCCTCCTGTCTGATGTCGATGTTCTTGCATAGGAAGTGGAACCAAGAGCAGGATCCGTTCTTGTCGGTGTTGCGGCCGAAGCTGTGGCTGACTGACTGAAGACGCTCTTTGGTGAAGTCGGTCGGGACGCCGAGGATGTTGAACATCTCCAGCGTTTGGGGGAGGGCATCTCTGCGAGGAAGATCGAGCGGGGCGAAGCTTTGGGCTGTCAGCACTATACTTCGAACCGAAATGTTATAAAAGTACAGCTCCAGCATCTCTGACTGATACGCATGTCAAGTGCCAACCTCAGAGAATTTGCGTGAAGTTGGCTTACACTATCTTTAAGCTCGCCTTGGATCGAAGGCAGTGGGGACTGGTCTCGAGATGCCAGTGACCATCTGGATAATCTGATCCAAGTTAGTATATGATAAGTTGGTACCTGTCCGCTATCGTTCCGTACCGTGGGATACCTCAAAGACGTTGAGCATCCATTGTGGAAACGCGATTCCAACAGGAGTCCCTGTGGCCTCTTCCACAAACGCCTGGTACGGATTCTCTCGGTTCGTCCACGACATGGTTAAAAGTACAGCGATGCGATGATACCAGAAGAATGCAGACTGCTGCACATCAGCAAATAAAGGTGGCAAATCCACCGAACAGAATCAGGCTGTGGCCGCCCACTTTTGACGTGCTCTGTGTTACACGCCGGCCTCTTGATCCCAGGGCCAACCCAGTCTAGCAAACAAGCTGAAGGCAACGGGGGAAAAAAAAGAAAAAAGGAAATCTAGGACTTTAGGTTCAGCTTAATACAGTAACATGACGCCTCAATGTCTGGACCTACGCCATGTCTCAGACGCAAGCCCTACACGGCATTCCTCCCCCGAGCCGGCACGGCGGCTAACCCGCGAAAGGCCTGGCACGCCTATGGATTCTGCGGCCGCTAGGAACCCTTATCATTAAGTCTATTGCCTCTGGCGAACCCGGGGGCTTGGTTGGGTTGCACGGAAGGACGCCACTTTCAGGGCTGAACAGCCCAGGGTTTGCGAGCGGCCTTGGGCACGCGTCGTTGCACGGGGACGTTGCCCGTTTTTGTCTCGCAACTACACCATCACCACCCACCAAGATGCCGCAAGGCTGCCAATCGCTGTCTCTAGATGAAACTCAAGCTTTGCCAATCTCTTCCCCATTTGCCAGACCTGCAGGTGCGCTCGCCCTTAGGCAGACACGCTCCTGGTCGAGCTGAGTGCCGAGTGGCTATTTTTGGTGAATCAAACAGAGACGAGGCGTCGCGTGCCGCCTTGTTGTGCCACGGACTCAGGTCTAGACGCAAGGCCTGAATGTGCTATACAAGCCAAGAGGTGCGCCACGGCTGGCCCTAACAGCCAATATATTGACGTTACATCCAGACGATAGTGTCCCCCGACGCACTCCCGAGCCGGGGAGAACCCAGGTTCGCGGAGGATACCGTTCTTGGCGACCCTATCATTAGGAGCAGGGCCATCGTGAGGCTGGATGCAGGAGAAGGGAGGCTATCACATGGCCCCCCAATTTGATACACGTCCTGACTGGTGGATGTGTGGAAATATGCTTCACCGAACATGGTCTGGTCCGTCGACGGTGCAGGCTTCCCGTCCGTTAAATGACGAACGAAAAGCCGCAGCGGCGTGATTCGACATGTTATAGGACAGCCACGGCCTTGTTGTTTGTTCAGCTCATTTGCCGCTAGAGGTTTGGTGTGACGCCCAGTCCGGCGCCTACATATCCGCCCGTTCGTCTCGAGCAACTCCCGCGTCGTGGCACTCAAACCCCTTCCTTCTCCTTTTTCCCGATAAAAAATCCCCGAAGCATTGGAGTCTTGTTGATTCTCGGCATCGCGTACTTAAGCCATGGTAGGCCACCTCTGCTCAGACTTGTTCGAATCCGTTCTGGCTAACACCGCATGAGGCTCACCTACATGGAGGGTTCTTCGACCCCAACGCCCCAGGCAACGTGAGTCGTCTTCAGCTATCTCTAGGCCCTTTCGCCTCTAACTTGTGGCCAGTATCCGCAACAGCAGCCGCAGCGGCCCTCGCACCAAGCCCACGGTGGCTCTTACACGCCAGGCAGCTCCGTCGTGGTAAGAGCCTTGCTGAACCTGGTTATGCTCCAGCATCTCTGACTCTGCCTACCAGTCCTATCAGAACCAGCCGTTCAATCAACAGCCACAGTCTGTGTCTCCCATTCAAAGCCCTATATCAAACCACTCCTCCTCTGCCTACGCTACCCCACAAGGCCAAGAAGCCTATCCCCTCGCGCAGGTTCACACGCAGGTGCACATGCAGCCAAGCATGGGCCAATATCAGCAGCAGACCATGGTTCGTAACTCGTAACCCTCTCGACGGCGCCCAAGGACTAACGGTCACAGGACTATAACGGTCAGCAGGTTGTCTACCCCCAGGGGACAGGTCAGAGCCAACAGGATGGAACAATGGTAAAGCTCTTCCGCGGCTGCTTCTGTGTGTAGCCTCAAATTGAACCCATCTTAGCAATCGAAGGCTGTTGTTCCTGTCGTGTCCAACTGCCTGACTCCGGTCCACCAATCAAGTGTAATGTCCCAGGCTTGTCCCCCGCGTAAAATCGTGCCAGGTTGCTAACGACTGACCTTAGAAAGCCGAGAAGGAGTTCCCCGTCAACCTCAAGGGGAGCTTCCACTTCACCGAGCCACGGACCGTGTGGCGATTGCGCAACCCGCGCATGTACCAAAAGCCCGGATACCAGTTCAACGACTCGGAGCGCGAGTTCAGACATCGTGATTATGCTGGCCGAGTGAGTCTCAAGGCCCGGTCGGATCGCTACCTGCACCACAATGATGGCTACCTTCGCAACCTCTACGTGGCCTGCACAGACGAGATCTATACCGGACCAGGAACCTCTACTTGGAGGAGAACCTATGTCCGCAAGGTCGCTCCATTGAAGGTCCGCATCGCTACGTGGGTCATTGACTTCAGCTATGATCCTGAGAGCTGGGAGGACTGGGGCATCATGATCCTGAGAGCTTTGCCTGCAGCGCTGGCCATGACGCTCTGTGTAAGTGATCCATCTAGTCATGGAATGATGAGAGAAGACGTTAACGACTGCAGTTCTGGGATAGCAAGTCCAGGTTCTCGCAGAGGAATCTCTTCTATGCCCCGGTGCTGTACAGCTACCACGGCGATTCCAAGGTGTGGGGGAACTTGCTCGAGAACCGCAAGGGACTGTCTCTCATGGCTCGCAACAACCAAATCTACAGTCTGTTGCGACCTCGCTTCCTCTGCTTTCTCCGGGAGCCATTCAGCGATGAGAACAGAGGAGTCGAGGTCCAGAATGTCGAGGAATGGGAGAGGACCCAAGGACGGGATCCTAGCCTGAACTACCTCTTCGTCGCTTACTCCACGGAGCACTTTTCGCACTCGGATGAACAGGCCATGATCGCTCTTCATCACATTGCCGAGACGGCTTGTCGCGCAGCTAAGTTGCCCGCGTACTGGATTGCGTGCAGTTGCATGCGAGATCCTGCCGAGCTGGAGGCGGATGTAAGTGTTGCTCGACAGTCCGAAATCGTTGACTGACTTTGGCAGATCTATCGTATTTCCGACGTCCTTCGCGGTGCGCACAGCATGGTCATCGCCGTCGGCAGGGGAAAGTCGGCCGCATCGTCAGGCAAAGCCACGACCGAAGCCTTGCTTCAGGAATGGGGCAGCCGGATGTGGACATTCCCTGAAGTCCTTCTCAGTCCGGGCCGTAGTATCTTGGTCTACACCCGCGACGGCAATCTCCAGGCGCCGTTGAACATTGCCAAAAACCAGTTCGCGTCCCAGGTCTGGACGTACATGGACGCTGATGTCGCGCGACACCTGATTGATCACTACCTGGGAAGCATCACCCTCAGCCGCTTGGAGCTTGCAGTTCTGGCCCTGCGGTGTTTGTACAGTCGGTATACCACCGAGTACTTCCCAGGTGACCAGGCGTATGCCCTCATGGGTCTTTTGAGGATGCGGCCGCAGATTGACTCGTCCGACACGGCCTTCCAGGCCTTTTCGAGGCTGTCGCTGGCCAACGACTCAGACAAGCTATTGGAGAGATACATATGTACGCTCCCCGTGGAGCGTGGCCAGCCGTGGTTTGACATGGAAGACATCTATCAGTCAGCCCTCTGGGACATTACACCCTACTGCGAAGTCGCCGGCATTGCTGATGACGATACCGTCATCATCGATGGCGCGTGGGGACTCTCAGTTCGATGGAAGACCTTCTATTCCATCTACTGGTCCACTGGGCCGTCCTGGAAGCGGTTCGTCTCGGAGCTCCTGCTGGAGTGGAACGGCGCCATCTTCATCATCGCCGTCACTCTCTTTGCCATTGGAGCCCCGGCTGGTGCGGCTGGTGCAACCATGATCGGGGTTGGTGTAATTTTCCTGCTCATATTCCTCTATGTCTGGATCATGACCCCGAAGCTCGTTCGGATCATCTATGGGGGCAAGTTCTGTGAGACGCAGGCTGAGATGTTCGGTTTCGAGGGCCACCTGAACGCTGCAACCATCGAGCGAGCCATTTTCGGAGGCAACTTCAACCGCTTCTCGTGGAGCGTCAATGGAAGCCCGTTGAGCCGGTCCATCATTAATGAGCACGGAGAGCGCGTGGGCATTGACCCATACAAGGACCCGGAGATCCGGATGAAGGTCGAGGCAGCCAAGCAGGCCCGGCCCGGCGACATGAGGGTAAGAAGCGCGGTCCCTCCAGAACTATATGATCATTACTGACACGGTGCAGATCTTCACGCTTGTTGATACCTACAACATGCAGATAACGCTGTTTGAGGCCGTCAGACCCCCGGTGACGCTCATGTTCTGCGCGTCAGAGGGCGGCATGCAGAGGGCGATTGGTTGCTCGTACGAGTGGGAGTCGCAGACCCTGTACCGCGAGACAGTTCTCAGGCTGCCGACAACTTCTCTCAACCGCATGGACCGCGTTCCCCGGTTCCGCATGGGGATCCAGCGTCGCGACTATGCTTCTGCGCCGCGCGGTGGACAGGCGTGAGGTGAGGATGACTGGCGGTTTGGATCATGCTTATGGTGTAATTTCCTTGTTTTAAAGTTGTAAAAGAGTGTAATAGCTGTAGCTCGTATTTCTCTTCTTCAATTAATGAATCAACATTATTTTACTTGCATCGAGGCGACATGTTCATGGTGAAGTGATGGGACGGGCCACTAAATGGACTAAGGTCATTATCTAGGCGGAGACTAGCTCTTATCGATAAGCCACCATGATCCAGGCGGCAGTGGTAATGGAGAGCGGGGCAATACCTAGCTGCCCACTGCAACAACCGCCAACCTTCAACTTTCAAGCTCCACCATCACCACCCTCAACTCTGCTTCTCACCAAGAGTCGGGTCGCCAAGATGGAGGAGACGGCTCTCAAGTCCTGGGGTACGTCTCCCTCGACCTCCCTCTCCTAATCTCACCCGCTAACCCCGCTGCAGAGCTGGACAACAACGTCCAGCTGGTCGATCCCAAACGCGACGCCCTCTACAACTACGACGCCGACGTCCAAAAGACCATAGACAACGCGAAGCCATGGAACAAAGACCCCAGCTACTTCAAGCACGTGCGCATCAGCGCCGTCGCCCTCATCAAGATGACCATGCACGCCCGCTCCGGCGGCAACCTCGAGGTCATGGGCCTGATGCAGGGCTACATCGACGACGAGACCTTTGTCGTCACCGACGCCTTCCGCTTGCCCGTCGAGGGCACCGAGACACGAGTCAACGCCCAGGAAGAAGGGAACGAATACTTGGTCGAGTACCTTACCCTCTGCCGCGCCCAGGGTCGACAGGAGAACGTGGTGGGCTGGTACCACAGCCATCCCGGTTACGGATGCTGGCTCAGCGGAATCGATGTCGAGACCGAGGCCATGCAACAGCAGTTCCAGGACCCTTTTCTCGCCGTCGTCATTGACCCCGATCGCACCATCAACGCCGGAAAGGTGGAAATCGGCGCCTTCAGAACCTACCCCGCCAGCTACAAGGCGGATGCTTCACGCACAGTCACGTCGGATGGCTTCCAGGCGGTGCCGCTCGCCAAGGCAGCCGAGTTCGGCGCCCACTCCAGTCGGTACTACAGCCTCGAGGTGTCCCACTTCAAGAGCTCTCTCGACTCCCACCTCCTCGAACTCCTCTGGCACAAGTACTGGGTCCAGACCCTCAGCCAGAGCCCGCTGCTTACCAACCGCGACTACGGCAACAAGCAGATGTTGGACCTGAGCTCCAAGATCAAGGAAGCAACGGCGAGCATAGCGCGGAGCAGAGCAGGACAGGGCATGATGCTGGGCGGCGGTTCCAAGGGTACCGATAAGGCGGTGGAGAAACTCGCCAGGGACACGAACCTCATCGCCACCAAAGAGAGGTCGGGGCTGATTGCGGGTCAGATCAAGGCCAACGTTTTCAACAACCTGGGGGCGAAACCCTCATTAGCTGAAAACTGACAGTCTCTATTTAGGGAATGCGTATAGCAAATATGACGGCATAGATGGCGTTAATAGGATCAAGATGCCATTTGTGGCTCTATTCTCGAGGGTAATTTTGTTGGCTCCAGAACACGCTCGTTGCGAACCGCGTCCGGTCACTATCACGGTTGAGTAGCCCGGGGTCTGAGTCTAGAATTCATTCATCTTACAGCCCTACTTCCTTGAATGCTAGGTTATCACGCTACTTGACGCTCTCTATTTTCGAGAGGTCCTCTTCGTCCCTCTCGACTACTCTAATCCCCCTGTATGACTCATTGTCATCCTCATTACAGCTTTCCCTCTACCGGCTTCGCCAATACCCTCCTCACCCACGCCGCCCTCGTTTCGATTGACCCCTTCGACCCAGGGTGGTCCGGCACTAACATGTCAAATAGATGGAAGCCGCCCTGCCAGATGTGCAGGTCCACCTGCACGCCAGCTGCCCACAGCTTCTGCGCATACTCGATGCTCTCGTCGCGGAACAGCTCCGCGGAGCCGGCGCAGATGAACGCCGGGGGCAAACCGGCCATGTTCGTTGCTCGCGACGGTGCTGCCAAGGGGCTCACGTCGGGTGTTCCAGTTGAGGAGCCCAGGTACGCCGTCCAGGCTGTTACGTTGGACCCGCGCGACCAGCTACCCTCGCCTACGAACTGGAGGCTCGAGTTGGTCTCCATGCGGTCGTCCAGCATAGGGCTGTCGAGGAGCTGGGCGCAGATGCTGGGGCCGTTGCGGTCTCGAGCTAGCATCGCCATGGCAGCAGCGAGATTGCCTCCTGCGCTCTGTCCCGCGATCATCAGATACTTGGGATCGATGCCCAACTCCGCGAGGTGCTCCCCAACCCAAGTGAGTCCCGCGTAGCAGTCATCCAGCGGCGCCGGAAACGGGTGCTCAGGCGAGAGACGGTACTCGACGGTGATGCACACGGCACCGACTTCCTGGCCCCACCGCAGGACGCCCTTGAAGCCGGTGAAGCGGTTCCCGCAGATCATGCCGCCGCTGTGAGCGTAGAAGATAGCCGGGACGCCGGAGCGCGATGGCGCGGCGCTGGTGGGCCGGCATATGGAGAGCACAACGGGGCCGTGGGGGCCCGGGATGGAGCGCTCCTCATGGGTGAAGGGCTCGCCGGCGAGGGTGGACTCGAGGGTTGCGGCGGCGTTCTGGGCGTCGCGCAGCGCTGGGATGAGCTCCGGCGGGAAGTCCTTTGGGCCCGGGAGGGCGGCCAGAAAGGCGGCGAACTCGGGCTCGTAGGGGGGTTTGGGGATGGCAGCAGACATGGCGGATTGTTAGTTACAAGCGGAGGACGAGAAGCCGGGCAAGGCGAGGTGAGTTCTAGATGTATCTCGGACCCCTGAGCTTCTCCGCGTTTGACCTGACGTGGGGAAAGCTTCGGGGCAGCTCCCGGGGTCCCTGTTCCATGCGAGATCCATCGTGGGGAAGGGATGGTGCCGAGGGACCTCGGGTTTCCGGGATGGACGGGAGCGGAGCCGGAGAGAAGTGGGTCTACGGCCAGGAGTTCAGTCCTTGGACTTGGTTGACTATTGGGGTCGTCCAGGCGGTCGAGTAGGTCGATGCTTAGAGTCTCGTTATCTTGATTTGTGCTTTAATCGGTGGGTGAATCCTTCATTTGGAGATGACAGCGTTCTCGACGGGGTTCAAGCATCACGACACATCGTGGTACGGGTGGCATCCCCGCTTGGCAAGGAAAATGTCTTCCGGAGGGGAGGATATCCTCTTTGCGAGGCTACGCCATCCAACCTAGCGGGATCGGGGATCTCGCAGTATTCCTTGTAGGGATTTCAGTACGGTCGTGAATTGCAGGTGATTTACCTGAACTTGTCAGCATTGATCATTGGCTAAGACGTTGACGATGGGAGTTCTCAGTCACTCAGTCTCGCCATCCATGACCAATTCATCCATTCAAAGAAGTGGGCTTTCGGGACTCTTCAAACCAACCCTGCATATGCCAATTAAAAGACAAGTCGGGAATATATCATCACTCCCGTTCCGTTCCAGGGTCGAGGGCGAGATGCAGAGACGGAGCCAACCACCTCGCTCCCTGTATATTCGTCAGGGAGAATTGTCGGCCTCCTTGTCTCAGTCTAGATTGGCCGGGAATTTTCTTTCTTTTTAGCGGCGGACAACAGCATGGCGTTTCCTAATAGTGGACTGCCTGCTTGTCTTCCTGCGACGGCAGGGAGCAGGTTCAGCAAGGGCTCCACCGGTGCTAGCCTTGGGGCATAGCTTATTCCCTGCTTTCTTTGCGGATACATTGATGAGGGCGTCTTGTGCATCGGCAGTGCAACCAGTGACACATCACGAGACGACGTACATACTCTAGCACAAAGCTGGGTGAAATCTAGCTGAGACGCTCGTGCAACGAGGCATGGTGTGCATGCCCGTGCGCCATCCATCTGCATGTGCAAGGCGAGCTGGATAGGCAGTGGAAGCGATGGACATATTTCGTAGTTGGATTAGACCTCAGGCACGCATACAGGATGACATGACGGCAAGGGGAAGGGGAAGTTCCGGCCAAAGCGACGCCGAGACAATGATGCTTCCTGAGTCTCGACTCGTGGCAGGCGATGGATGGCCTGATCGCATCTTGAACGAAGAAGAAGTGGAAGATATCCGCACGGAGGAGCATGGATGATGGCAGCCATCCAAGAACCGGGCCCGCCTACGCCGGATCCGGCTAGCGGCATCGATCCAACCCCGGCTACCACTGCAAGCTAGAGTGACGCTATCGCCGGTTTCCAGCTCGGCAGGTATCTTGGCACAAGGCTGGTGCCATGCTCCGTAGTGATCCCCAGCCAGGCTGAACCCATGGCCGCACCACCACGTACCTGGCGTTAATAGGATGTGTGGTAGGTACATACCGCAGCGGTGCGCTAAGGGACTGTGACCGTCACTACACCGTGCAATTTTACCCTCTCAACCATCATCTCTTAGCCTGACGTCATGGATCATCATCGCGCCCTCGGCAGCCCAAGGTTTTCCTGGATCGCGACAATGGCTGCGCGATCAGCAACGTAAATTGGCTTGCGCTGGCGTCGCAAAGCAGGGCACGCGGGCGGCCAGAAAGGAGGCACGGCGATGAAATTGCATGACGCGTGTTGGCCTTCCCCTTTCTGTTAGCTGTGTTGTGGTTTGGTTTGGCTTGCTCCCTACGAGGGACATATGAGGACGATTGAACATAATCGGATTATCGAGACGGAGAAAAAAAAAACCTGCTCGGCCAGGGGGTGAGGGGGATATGCTTTTTGCAAGGGAAGGCTCACGGGAGTCAATGGCAATGGCAAGGCCCGGGACAGGCGAGAGACATGGCACGGGCTGGATGCAGCAACGTGTGGTCGTTCGCGCATCCCCGTTCTCGCCTCCGGTGTAGTGATGTGTCAATGTTTGTGGGATGGATGGGTGGATGCACATGGTATGCGTGACCAGAGGGTACAAAGTACAGTGTACGCACACAGATGCGTTATCTGGAACGTCAACGGATGGGTGGTGATGCAAGATGCCCGAATAGTGCTCTGCTTTGTATGCCGTCCGTCCAGAAACGCCCAAGCACGACGCCATTCAACGCAGCACAGACACGAACGCACACGCACGAACGCACACAAGCGCAGCTTCAGAGCTGGGCTCGATTGGTTGGGGCGCCTCGGAGGCACACAGGTTAGATTAGATGCCTCCGCTGCTCTCTACCACTACGTAACGGCAACGAGACAAGACGGATGGGCTAGAACCCGTCTTCAGCCGCCACATTGAAGCGCAGGATGGAGAGAGAGAGAGAGAGATGCTGTCTCATATGCCATCTGTTTTATCTGGGCGTTGCCGGGGCCGAGTGCAAGACAGACAGAGAAAAAAACAAGCCTGGACGCATGCGATGCGGCGGCAACCAACCAGCCAACCAGCTGCTTAGCCAGCAAGATGAGGAGCCATGAAACATTTCTGGCAGAGGGCAAAAGAGGAATTGGGAATACCGGTAACCCCCCTGTCGAAAAAGCGTGCAAAGTCCAGAACCTGCAGAGTCGAGAACGTCAGAGACATGGACTGTTGGAGTGCTTGGGTGCCAGGGGTGAGGTGAGGCCTTGCACTGGCGGAACACACCGCGCGGCCCCCCCCTGCTGCGATTTGCCGGGTGGTGCAGTGCCCCGGCTGCTGATGGATGCTTGAGGCTAGTACAGTAGCTGGACTGCCCTGTAATTAAGGTACTTACAGTGGGATCCCGGTGGGGCCCCAGGTACCCAAGTCGGATCATTTTAGCTGGGGCCAAGGCCAATGGTGGCGGGCTGTTGGCGCTGTGAGTGGTCGACGACGTAAATGGCAGCCGCTCATGGGTCCGTGATTCTGCGACATCTCGCCGATGACGTCCACGATCAGCCAAGCTTCCTCCCATTCTCGCCCGTTGCTCGCCCTTGCCCAACGTCACTCCCTCGCCGAATCCAGCTTTTTGAGTGTCTTCCATTCAGTTGTCTCGTCTGTCTGAGGTCTCCCAAAGTATATCTAACCCCCCCTTTCATCTTCGCCCTCGTCATAAACCTTCCCTTCTCCCTCCTCTTGCTCTCGTCTCATTATACCCCCCGCCAGAAGAAGAAGAATAATACCAACCATCCCGCCTTGTGATACCCCAAATACCTACCTACTACTTACCCAACCTCACCTTACCCACCTCTCCCTTTTTTTTCTTCTCTCTCCCTCTCTCTCTCTCTCTCCCTCGCAATCGCATTTTCAACTTCTACTACTACTATTACTGCTGCTTCCCCGCGCGATACCCTCGATACCCATTCCGTTCGACTCGCTTAATCATATACCCGTCACCATGTCCGTCAACGTCAACAAACCCACCAACAACGCCCAGAAGGAGGCCGACATCAACCGCAAGCTCCAGCTCTACGGAATTGCCACCGCCTTCCAGAACGGCAAGGTTCCCTCGGTACGCATCTCCCCAACATCGCAACTTCCATGTCGCGATTCCCACCATGCTAATAACCCCGTCCCCTTCAGAACGACCAAATCGACGTCGCCCTCAACAGCTTCTTAGCATCTCGCGCCCTCTCAAACCCCCCAGAGAAGCTCTCTGCCGATGGGAAGACTCTCGTTCAAGATACGAAGGAGGTCATCAAGCAGGCCAAACACTTGCTCCTGTCCAAGAACGAGGGCAACCTGATCCAAGACTTCGTTTGGCAGACCACTCAGTTCGATCCCAAGAGCGTCAACACCCCCAACGCTCCCATTTCCAAGGACGTCGCCAAGAAGGACGGCGAGGATGCCCTCCAAGGCTTAAGGACTCTTGGCAAACTCCTCATCACCAACGGCCAGTTCCGAAAGCTCCTCCAGGACTCCACCGTCCTCCTACGAGACATTGCTGGCGATGCTGCTACCAACGCTGCCTCCAAGGTCCGCCCTTCCGAGGAGCAGCTGGCCGAGATGGACAGGCCGGCCCAGGACAACACCTGGCATGAGGTCCCCGACTTCTCCAAGGAGAACCTGAAGAAGCAAGCTCAGGGCGTCTACGGTGGAAATGCAAAGAAGGACGCCAAGGACACTGCCGCTGCTGGAGTCAACGCTGCTCTCCCCAAGGGCACTGACGGAACTCAGGGCGCACGCGATGTCGATCCTTTCGCCGGCACCAACGCCGCCATCGCCGCCGCCCAGAAAAAGGTTGACAGCAACGTTGATGACGAGACCAAGGAGAAGACAAAGAAGAACATCCTGCAGCGCAACGAGGATTATCGCCGCCGCGCCAATGAGTACTTCAGCAAGAAGATGCCTCAGGAACGCAAGGACCAGACCATCTTCCGTCTCAAGAAGATGATTCTAGAGTGCCAGCAGCATGAGGATTATTCCCAGGCCATCCAAACCTTGTTGAACCTCGCCGAGAACTACGGCAAGCATGGCCGCACCGTCGGTCAGGCTTCTTCCGGTTCGGCCAAGGAGGCACGATCTGGATTTGCCGCTGCTGAGGCCGATCTCCGCACTCTGATCGAGCGTTTCGCCAATGGCACTTCTACTTCCGATCTCTGGGAGTCGATCGGCCAGATCTACAAGGATGCTGAGAAGGATCAGGAGCTCAAGGATTGGTTCAAGGCGATGGACTCGTACATCCGACGCTGCCTGCTCGAGCAGGGTTTCATTCTCGACGATGCCTCCACCCAACAGTGGAACCAGCTTTACGAGCGAGGTCGCTATCTCCTCCGCGAGAAGTATCGCACCCACACTGATCGTGTCATCGACGAGATCAAGTTCGTCGGCGATCAGTTCGACAAGGACGCCCAGAATAAGGCCTTTGCCCAGTCTGTTCAGAAGCTGTTCAAGGATCTCGGCAACGATGTTGACGGCAAGCCCGTTTTCAAGCCCCATCTCATCAAGGATCTGACTGAGGTCATTCTCCCTGCTGTCTTGGAGAACATTGCCTACATCCCCATTCCTCGTATCGAGTACGCTGACCCCAAGTTCGATGCCATCATTGAGAACTTGGTCCTTGAGAGTGACAACTTCATGCCCAACGTCATGGAGATTGCCAGCGAGCACTACTTCCGATGGGGGCGCAAGAAGATTGCCAACAAGCACCACCAGACCTTCGAGGTGAAGGTCGCCGGCATCCAAATGGACCTTCGTGACGTCAGTTATCACGTCAAGCGCAAGCAGGGCTTTCCCTCCCTCACCGATACCGGCGTGATCGACATCATTCTGCCTGGCGATGGCTTCTCCTTTAAGATGAAGGTGTCCACAGCCCACAAGAAGGATCGCCAGAACTTCTTCAAGGTCGACAAGGTCGATGTGGACGTCAAGGGTCTTAACTTCAAGGTTAAGCAATCGAGCCACAAGTTGCTCTTCGCCATGGCCAAGCCCCTCGCGCTCAAGGTCATCCGAAAGCCCCTGCAGGCCGCCGTCGAGAAGGCCATCAAGGATCAATGTAACACATTTGATGCTCAGCTCTACAAGGTGAAGCAGGAGGTTGACCGCGCTACGGCTGAGGCCAAGAACGATCCCCAGAACGCTCCTAACATCTACAAGCGATACTCGGATGCCGTTCAGAAGGAGTTCATGAAGAAGAAGTCCAAGGCCGAAGAGGCTGTCGCCGACAAGAAGATGAACGTCGCCTTTGTCAAGGAGGACAGCATTTTCCCCGCCATCAACCTCCCTGGCGGTATCAGCACCAAGGCTTCGGAGTACAAGGACCTTGCCAGCAAGGGAGATAAGTGGGAGAGCCCTGTCTTCTCCATCGGTTCCGCCAACAAGAGCACGGATATTCCTGTTGCTCCCAAGATCCAGCGCAAGGCTCACCCCGTGAGCACCACCACCGGACAGGGTACTCGCGCCGGAAATGGCACGCACACTGGAAACGGCACTCACTTGTCTGGAAACGGAGCCCGCAACGGCCAAAACGCCTACAATGGCAACGGCACCGGCGCCTACAACGGAAATGGTCAGGGTGTCTATAACACCAACGGCCAGGCTCCCCTTGATGGAGCACGCAAGGGCGTGAATGCCAATCCCAACGGCACACACATGACTATCAACGGTCAGACGTACGAGACTGGACCTGTGTTCCCCGGTCAGACTGTCTGAACCATTCGACGAGTCTGTGAAGACGTTATGGCGCGTTAAAACGGCGGATGATGGGACGGGATGGTTAAACGTTATACCCTTTTCGGCGGATGCATGCCTTTTTCTACTATCGAGTACTTCTGTCTTTTTTGATACCACGTTGGAAGTAATGACGGATGGCTCAAAGGGCCAGAGCTGGTTACGGAACCAGGCATTGATTGGCTATGATTCAAGTGCTTTTTCCTTTGTAACGATGATAAAAGAAACCTTTGTAGTTCAAATTTCCGTTTGCATAATATCTTCATCTTGTGCATTGTGATTTTAACGAATCTGACACTGACTACAGCCCAAAAGGGGGTGTCTCCACACATCTTTTGACTTCCTCGTGTAAGTAGCAAACATCTCATTATTATTTACGGTACCTGTTAGATCTTCCCCCGCTCACCTTCTCTTCTTCAACTTACAAACGAGACCTTCCTGTTGCACAAACCAGATGTTCTTGGTCTTCCACTCTCGTTGAGGATCCGCCAAGCTGAGCTCAAACCGCCTCAAAAGCTCGGGAATGATCTTGGCCATCTCCATCACCGCAATGTGTCTCCCAATGCAGGTGCGCGTCCCAGCGCCAAAGGCAAAGAACGATTGCTCCATGACTTTCAGCTCCTCATCGGAAGCGTTGAGCCATCGCTCCGGCTCAAAGCTATCCGGGTTCGGGAAGACTTCTGCGTCATGCTGCGTGACCCACGCGTTGATGCCCACGATCGTCCCCGCGGGAATGTGTTTTCCGCAAATGACGGATCCGCCGGCCGGGACGTGACGCTCGAGGAGAAGACCGACTGATGGGTGGATTCGGATGCCCTCCTTGATGGCGGCTTGCATGTACGGGAGGTGCGTGGTGGACTCTTTGAAGGAGACGGGCCGGGTGAGTTTTCCTTCGGCGGCCGCGTCGTCGATCTCCTTGACGGCTTTGCGCAGCTTCACTGGGTTCTTGAGCAGGTGGTACAGCACCGCGCGGATGGCGATGGCCGTGGTGTCCGAGCCGGCGAAGACGTTGGTGCTGAGGTGCACGACGATGTCGCGCGTAGACATGCGCTCCGGGGTCGAGAGCTTGACCGCGTGCCACTTGCTCAGCATGTCGCCGCGCTGGTCCAAGGCCTCGATGTCCAGTTCGCCGCCTTTCTTGAGGCTGGTCCCGGTGCCGTCTTCGGTGCCGAGCACGGAGTTGACGGCCTTGAGGGTGAATGTGAGGACCTGGTTCCAGTTCTCCATCGACGGGATTAGGTATGGGAGCAGGGGGTTGCCCAGTAGGAAGTTGTGCCAGACTGGGACTTGGCCAATCTGACTGGCATACGTCTGTTGGTGTCGTCAGTTAAGAGCCCAAAGGTAAGCAGTACCGCTCGTCTTACAAGGATGCCCTCGATGGTTTCAATCATCCCATCGACGTCACCACCGGTCTCGATGAACCCCAGCTTCTTCGCAAAGGTGACCTCGCCCACGACGTCGAACGTGTAGAACTGGATCCACTCTCCCAAGTCGACCGGCTTGTTGTCTTCCGCGAATGGCATGAGCTTGTCGATCAAGAGGTTGCTGCAAGAGTCAACCGCATCCTCATTCGTCAGAAGCGTCGTCATGCTAAATGCGTTGGCGATGGGTTTCTTCATTTCCCGGTGGTACGCCTCGTCCCGGGTGCCGAAGAGGTTCACCTCTGGCTTTCCCTTCCAGGTGATGGATTGGATAGGGTAGAACGCGGTCTGGCGCGAATCAGCGACTGGTCAGGCCAACCACATGCATAGTAGGTGACTTCATACCTTTGTGTAGCCAGACTTGAGGCCGTAAATCTTCTTGATCTCTTGCGGATCCGAAACGGAAACGTGGTTCGGACCAACTCGAACAAGGTGCCCGTGTTTCCGGTGCAGGTCGATAGCCGTCCTGTGGGCCTGGCCCTGGCGCACGTTGTGCCATCGCCAAAGCCCCGTGTAGGCAGCGAGTCTAGGCCCTGGAATGGATCTCAAGCCGGATCGGAATTTGTTTCTCAAGAGACTAGCTATGATAGCTGCGCAGACTGCGAGGAGAAACACAGAAGGGGTACATGGCAGCGAAGAGAGCGCGACGTTGTCAAGCTTGTTAAACATGATGAGAAGTGATTCTCCCGTGTACAGCAGTGGAACGATGTCAGTTATCTGCGGGGAAGCCGTGTTTCTTTATATGCAGCCCTTGCGTTACATCTACAGCAACTGAGATAACGGCCCATCGGAAAGACAACCCGGATGCCGAGATCTGGGGAAATGCCCCAGGTTACAAACACAGCAGAGAGCCATCTGCCGAGCAAATGAGGGAATCGCTCTAGCCTCTACCCCAGGTTCCGATCCACATGGCCAAGCAGCGGAGATGGCTCGGCCATGTCTAGCGGCTTCAAACCCCGCGTAGATGCAGCAGGGTTGAGTAGTCGGCCAATGGAGGGAGAGACTTTTTTCATTAGGCTCGGAAGCCGGGAGGAGGGTTGTCGGATGTGGGAGCGTCGCTATCGGAAGCAGGTTTGCGGGAGTTGGTTGAGATGGTAGGGAATGTGGTCGGTGATGATCGGGACTGGGACGGAGACTAAGACTGAGACACTTGGGAGGTGATTCCTTGGCCAAAATCCGGTTTAGGAAAAGTTGCTTGTTCATCCGGACATAAGGAATAAGACAGGTCATAAGGCATACCTGATCAGTCACGAGCATAGTTGTGCGTACTATTTCCAATGCTTTCAGAAATTTGGAGTTGTTAATACACTGGTTGCTGTAGTTCTGGTGACATGGCGGTGCATTGAGAGGAGGGATGTGCGCACAGCAAGTACCTACAGGCCTACACAAATTTGGGCTAGTGATAGGTACCGTGCTGAGCACAGGTCTTGTACCAGCCTATTTGAGCAATATAAAGAACAAAGGCTGATTATCTTAGGGATATGATTTATACGGAATATATATTTTAAATCATTTTATCAGGCCATGGTATGGTTGTGGTGAATGTATTTAGTTGGGTTGCGGATGTATTTCTTGGTGGTGCTCTCAAGGCTGTTTATACACAGCTAAAGTTGTTTGTGCCCTTATTAGTAATACACGCTGAACATGCTGCGGGAAGCCAGTTGCAAAGCCAGAATAGAACTCGTCCTTCCAACCCACTCCCCACAGGCAGTCTTGTTGAATAAAGCATGTCAACTGTGTGGTGCTCTTGTTTCTCGTGTTAGGTCATTGAAACACATCTGTCAGGGTTGAAGGTCTCATCTATGTTTCGATCGACGTCTTTGTTACATCGGCTAGGAGACAAGAGGCTAATCTTTTTTTCATTTTTTTTCATAAGCAACCGTGCTTATATACACTGCGCAAAGGTGATGATTGGTTAACCAGCATATTCACTCACCAAGGAAAAGGTGAATCATCATCAGCATTGTCATCATCGGCTTATTGTGCTGGAGGGTGTGAGGGACTGAAGCAGCTTAGCCTAGAACTTCAAGTTCAGCCACATTTCGGGTGTGCACCAAAGCGGCCAAGCGGTGGCGGCGGGTGGCGGTGACGTCTGCAAAAGCCACACTCGAGCAACCCACTCAACCCGAACAGGCCGTCGACGACGTAGACTAGGCCTGACGTACTGTCAAACAGAGGCGACAAGAAGAGGACCAGGAACCACGGTTTCTGTCCTTGTCTTCCTCCTCTCTTCGTCTTTTCCGTCTCTGAATCCTTCTTCTTCTCCTTCTTTCCCTCCTCATATTCAAACCCTCGATGCCCTAGTCCCTCGCATCATGACGCCGGCGGCTCTCTCCCAGGAGCAAACGCACGCGCTCTTCGACATCCTCTCGCACCATGAAACCTACGCGGAGATCGAGGCCTTCAAGTTCCCCGACGCCGTCACGGGCTATGGCCACCCCTTCGCCAGGACCACCGTCCTGCCCCAAGCCGCGAGCGCAAGCAAGAGCCGCGCCGAGACGCCCGTGAGCTCGGCGCCGGGCACTCCTCGAGTGAGGACCCCGGTGCCGCCGTTGCCGAAGCCCGCCGTGGCGAGCAAGGGCCGGGACGGCGAGGGGCAACTTCCAGAGGAGGAAGCGTCGGAGGAAGATGCATCGCAGCCCTCTACGTCCCCGCTGCTCCAGACGCTGCTGTCGAGGTTCGTCCTCCAGCTGCCCGGTCTAAGAGACCTGCCCCGCGAGTTCTGGTCAGTGCGCATCCAGGGCATCCTCGCGAGGCTGGGCGAGGCAGAGCTTTCCGAGAGCTACGACAAGGGCGCGCTGGGCACCCGCAAGGTGTTGGCCACGGCGGGCAGTGCGCTGTTCGAGATGATCGGCCGAGGTGCCCTGGGCGGCTTGAAACGGAGATATTCTCCAGAGGCCGAGCACGATGGGCTGAAGAGCGAGGACAAGTACGATCACACCAACGCTCAGGACTTGGCCAGGGCGTGGGACAACGTCGTTGAAGGACACGTCTACGGAACCCTGATCGACGACTTGTACGATCACCTCAGCACGACGGACGATTTGGAAGGCTACTCCCCAGCCGTGAAGGCCTCGGCCGAGTACGCCATCATCCAGTACGTCTCCTAACAACGTCCCCATTGCAACCTATCCTAACCGTCCCGCAGCCTCGCCACCTTCCTCCACCACATCTTTGTCCTATCCCCGGAAGGCCAATACGTGCTCAAGCTCCTCGAGAACGTCCACAACCTCGTGCCCTACAAGATGGTCAAGCAGACGCTGCGGGTCGGTAACGCCGCTACCATGATGAGCGCCATGATGCGCCTCCTGCTCGCCAAGCTGAGCGTCACCAGCATCACCAACTGGGTCGGGCTCACGGCCAACGCCGACGACGGCATGAACCTGCTGCAGAGGATAATATCCCTGGTGCTGTCATGGGACGCCGGCGAGTTCCGCAAGGGCGCCGACAAGATCGAGAAGGCCAAGGACCGGCCCAGCGACGAGATGCTGCAGGCGATTCGGCAGCACGTCGCCCAGAGCCGCGACGAGCATGAGACGGTTCGCGCAGCCAGCGAGGAACACTCACAGTCTATCATCACCGCCATTTTCAACGCCACCGACCCCGATCTCACCACCGCTTTGACCGATGAGACCCACGCACAGTGTCTCGAGTACTACTCAGCCCTTCTCTCGGTGCGCGACCGCGAGAGCATCACGGCCGCCCTGTGTCGCCAGCCACCAGACCTCTTCACCGCAACGGTCAGGGACCTGTTCACGGCCTATGAGCCCATGATCCGGTCGGTGCACGCGCAGATCGACCTGCGGGAGCATGTCGACGCGGGCCAGGCCTTCATCGACGACTTCATCAAGACCAGCAAGCCCAAGAAGGCCGAGACGGGCACGTCGACGCCGCTGGGGGGGAAGCGCTCCATGATCAACGGCGGCGAGCCGAGCAAGCCGGGCAAGATGCCCAGCGTCGACGATTACGTCGACTTGTTGATGCGGAACCGCACCATCATGTATAAGTGGATTCACGCCTTGGCCAAGTCGTGCCCTGACGTGTGGGAAGAGATGAGGAAATGGGAGAAGGAGGTTATTGTCAACTTCCGCCAAGTACGAGGACCCCGAGAGACTGTTGATGGTGATGAGGCGAAATCCGAAGAAGGAAAGCCGGAAGATGAGAAGGCTGAAGAAGAAGCACCTGCAAAAGCAAATGTCAACGGGAAGCCCAAGTCAGAGGCTGAAGGGAATACAGCAGACACGAGTCCAATGGAAGACAGCCTCAACCAACTCTTCCAGTCTCTCCCCACAGCCTCCCAGCAACCCATCCTCGCCGCTCTCGACGCCCACTCGACCTACCTCTCCACCCTCTCCGACCTCTCTCTCTTCCGCTTTCAGCGCATCCTCGACACCACCGGCACCGTCTCGGACAACATGGCCGGGCCAGGCATGTACCTCTCCAAGTGGCAGAGCCTCATCGAAGGCACTCCCATCACGCCGGGCACACCGCGGGGCGCCGTCCGGTGCGGCAAGGACGTGAAGCACGCCATGACGATGGGCAAGACGGGCGTGGCTGGCGTTGAGAAGGCGAGGGAGGCGGCCCTTCGGGAGGCCGAGGAGGCTCCCGAGGCGCCTAATGTCGATGTGGTGGTGAAGGAGATGGCTGGTGGGTTCCGGACGTTGCTCCAGGGACTTGGGAAGTAAACGTTGTGGCGCGTTGGACAGCATAGAGATGGATGGCGACCTAATGAGCTGTATTACACCTAGAGAGCATGAGTGGCATGAGTATAGAGGATAGCATTATGAGAGTACATGAAGAGCCACGAAGAGAGCATATGAACAACGAGAATGCGGTTTCAGTAATTCAAGGGTGTTTAGAAGACTTTGATAGACCCGAAGCCACGCATATAGATACTTGACAGGTCTGACTTTCATGATTCTCGACACAACCTCCTGGCTCCAAAGCGCTAACCTCTCTCTCTTTACTACGACCCCTCAGGCTGTTATCCTCCCTGTACACTCCAGCCATAGTTTTCTTTCTCAGGTCATGGTGAAGTTGAGTATCGAATCCATGTGTGGCCTATCAGGTGGACCTCCGTCGGGCTGGAATCTCCACGCTGATATACGACCGCGACCGTCGCTCTCCCAGCACAGTCCGCTCCAATATCCCGGTCGAATACCTCCTCGGCGACCGGTCCCTCAACGCGGCCCGCTCACACGGCGACGGGGGACTCCGACTCCGGACCGGAAGGTGATACCCCTTGCTGGCGGTCGGGGTGTTGCGCGGCGTCATCCACGCGGGCGGCTCCGTCACGGGCGTCGCGGGCAGCGGCTTGCTGATGCTGGCGGGCGGCGCGGAGGATACCCAGTGCACGCGGTTGCCCGTCATCTGCTGCGCGAACTGCACGATGGCTTCGGCGGCGCCGTCGGGCGAGGACTCGATCTGACCGACTCGATAGGCGAGGCCGTTGATGTAGTCGTCGGCTGGGTGCGGCGTCAGGTTTATCGAGAACGGGGAGTGTGAGATGAGATCAATCGTATCGATCACTTGCACGTCGTCTGTCGGATGTGGTGTTGGGCTTATCGTGAACGAAGGGAGCGAGATGAGATCAACCATGTCGATGACCTGCACATCGTCCTCTTCCTCTCCCTCGTCCCCCGATTCCTCTCCTCCCACCGTCTCATCGTCCGACTCTTCCTTAGAGAGCTGATCCCCCAAATCCCGGTCCTGCTCGTCCACAAACCGCGGTACCCGCTGCCGCCTCCTGGACGCCGCAGTCGGGTTCGCCTTCGCATACTGCTTCATCTCGAGCCGGGGCTTCCAGAGCAGGCTTATCGACACCCCCGTGGCCTCCTCGAGGGTGCGCACCAGCTTGCCGCACGACCCGCAGTGCTTGCGCGAGAAGAAGACCTCGAAGCGCGGCCGCGTGCCGTCCTCCCAGCGCTTGTCCCGCAGGTGGCGCAGGTGGCGCGCGGTGACGGCGTCGAAGTCCTTGGTGATGCCGAAGACGTCGAGGAGCACCGCGATGCCGTGCACCGCCAGCTTGACCTCGACGTGCGAGCCGCGGAACAGGCCCTGGCGCCCGCGCACCCTGGGCCCGCCGCCGCTGTCGAAGGGGCTTTCCATGGACAGGCCGAGGAGCCTCCCGATGGCGACGACGCGCTTCGTCCAGAGCATGTTGGCCAGGACGCCCGGCGGCGCGTCGAGCATGTCGCCGAACTTGCCGCCGCCGTGGCCGCTCTCCGCCGCGGCGAGGACGGTGCGCTCGCCCGTGGGCGTGACGAGGGCTAGGAAGCCGACCGTCTTGTTGGCGAGGCGGTGGGCTATCTGCGCGGGCGTGAGGTATGCCTTGGCTCGGGAGTGGGTGAACTTGAATTCCAGGTTGGGGCCGATGACTTGGATGGTCAGGGTTGTGTCGTTGCCATTAACGATGTGGTGAAAGTAAAAGAACGGCGAAGGAGCTGGATTGAGCGAGGCAAAGAGAGGCAGGGATCCATCATTCTCAAGAGTCGACATGTTAAACGATGTCATTTGGAGCCTTTTTCGAGTAGATAGATATGCTAGAGAGGATGAGTTTCTGAAGCGAGGTATGAGAAGGGGGGAACTACTCACAAGAGATCCTAACCACACAGGATCTAAATATAAAGATGACAGAGAACGATGTTTTGCAACACATGAACGACAATGCGATAATTGATCTTATCCTTGAGACCCTAAGGACTGAGCAGAGAGTAGCTGTGTTGAGATGTCTGCACTTACACACAGAAGCGCCCTCGCGGCGCACCTCACCCACCTCCCCACGGTGCACGCGCCTGAATCACAGCAGGCCGACTCAGGCCTAAGGATTCAAGCAGGGAGGCCAGGTAGGTGGCATGTTGACGAAGAGACCATGAGAGGAAGCGGGCCCTCGGTGTGCGGAGAGAGAGTTTCGAGTGTTGTGGTCGAGGGGGGATGCGGAGTGAGGTTGTGAGAGGGAGAGATGCTCGCTCTAGAGAAGGGATGCAGGCGAAGCAACTTTAGAGAAATAGAGGTGCACAGCCAGGAACGAATGATGTGACGGAAAGGCTAGAGAAGAGTAGAAGGCCAATGACTTGGTTGAGAAGTGAGACCGTCGCCAGGGACAAGAACCTCCTCTTCGATGGGACTGGCAGAAGGACAACGGGAACGACCGTCAAGGAGTCTCCGATGCGCAAACTCAACTCAAGACATCATCAGCCTGAAGTTCCAGAAACTCGAAGGGGAGCATCATGCCACGCCATCAGGGCAATATGCGGGACGTCTGGGGGGTGTCGAGTTTCACGACTCTCATTGAGGCCCAAGATCATCGTGCGTATGAGTATACCTCGAGCGACACTTCTTGACAGGCACTGTGGCAGAAGTGATGAAACCCGAGGTGTCAAAAGTATAAGACAGTGCATTGCCATGCTCACCCAACGCCAACATGTTCACACGCACCGCACAGATCAAATTGACAAGCTCGAACTGGTCCAGATTGAGTAAACCGAATGACCCAATTTCCGGGGAATCTCATTCATACATGACAAAACCTATGACCGTACGCCCTAATCCATGCTCCCCGCCAGATTTTTACTCGTCATCCTCGTCCTCCTCCTCCTCAGCCTCGGCGGTGGTCTGGGCAATTCGGTCCAAGTCACGCTGTCCGGCCTGAGTGATGCGGCGGCCACCCTTGTCCTCGTCGATCTCAAGGACACCGATCTTCTCCAGGGCCTGCATGACCTTGCGGTCAACGGAGCCGGAGGCGTCGACGTGGTGGGAGGGGGCGTTGCCGCGGTTCTTGGCGGTACCGTGGACCTTGCGGAGACGGCCGACACCGACGGTCTTCCGGAGGTAGACGTGGCGGGCGATGGAGGCGGCGCGCACGTAGAACCAGTCAATGTCCTGGGGAGGGAGCTCCTTGGCGGGACCAGTCTTGACGGTGTCAACCCAACCTGAGGGCACAATTAGCAAACTATCCCCAAGTTTCCACGCTCCCAAAAATGAGGGGGGGGACAGCAAAGAAATAACATACCAGGGATGGGAAGCTTTCCCTGACGCTTCAAGAAAGCCGAGTAGGCAATGATGAACTTTTGCGCCTGGCAACAAGAGACCCATTAGCATGATTCCGTCGTCAGAAGTCTTTCGACCCCCTCGCGCCTGCTCCTCAATCTCTTTTTGAACCCGCATCGTCCGCGAATTTGCAGCGACCGTCGCAGCGGCCAGTCTTTTGTTCAAGCCCCGACGCACTGCGGCAGTGCCTCCATCTTGCGGTCGCGTGGATTTGTCGGGAAGATTGCGTTGCGAAGTCGGTGGGATATCGGGGTATTTCGAAGGGATTGTTTGTTTTTCTCCTTCTGCGTTTTTTGTTTCTTTCAGGGAGTACCTACATCGACATCGCGCACGGTAACTCCGCCGGCCATTTTTGCGGTATTGTAGGGGGGGTAGGGGGGAGATGAGGGGTTGTTGCGTTGGGTGAGAGACTGTCGAAGCGTGAAACGGTCGGAAAGCTGGTGTTGCGATTAGGGCCTCGAATTGGTGAACGTTTTTTTGGGGTAGGGCTTGTGGCCCTAGCGGGGAATTCCTCACGCGAGTGACTAAGCACAGTTCGCGGGCACAGTTAGAATTGAATTCATGCACTGTAAACACTGTGCATCACGAGTGGGGCCATGAACCGGCCGGATTTGGATGATCTGAGGTTCCGGAATAGAAATAGTCTCTTCGTCAAACATCGGCCTCGGAAACTCGACATTTTCAGTGGGTGAGACCGTAGCACCGATTCCACTCGGCCCCAGCTCAACGTCATTCGTGCTACGTACGATATGAATGTCCAAACCGTCTTCGTCAAATACTCAAAGGATACTTCGTTGCCAAGAACCGCAATGGGCCCCCGCCATGAACTTCCCCGACGTGAACCCAGGCACAACATGGCATAAACGGCCGATACTTCCTTTCGCGGTAAGGCACCAATTAAGTACATGCATGTGAAGCAGACTGGTGTGTTTGAACAGGCTCAGGATTATATTCGCAGAGTGTTGCTGAAGAAGTAGTATCAAAATCAATGCAGACAGACGAGGTATCATTGTTCAAGCAGTCTATAAGCATTACAAGAAAGAAAAGCCGTACATGTCCATCTAGCCCAATTCTTCGAAACCAGAAGATGATATCAAACCGACTATTAGAGTGCATCTGCTCTATTTTTAAGCCCACTTAGCCAGGATAGCCATCACTGCGACACCGAACGCCACGCAGGCGAAGGCGAGGAGCAGAATCTTGATGGGTGCCCGGCGCATATACGGGTTGAACATGAACTCGTGGGCAAGAAGCTCCACGAGACCCGTGTACATCAGGATACCGGCGCTGATAGCGTCGAAGATACCGTTCACGAGCTTCTGGGTGTTGGCGTTGTTGGGTCGAGCGCCAATGCCGGCCGCGATGCCAAGAGGTGTCGAGAGAGCATAGATGCCGCCGAGGACATATGGCACCCATTGCCTGTTGCTAGGCCAAGGTGCAACGGCCAAACGAGATCCCAGACCCAGGCCCTCGAACATTTGGTGAAAAACAAGGACGATGAGGAGGACGACAAGCTCGTCCGTGGTGCCAAGGGTAAGGCCGATGAAGATGCTGTGGAACACGACACCAAACTCAAGGATGAAAATGGCGAGGAGCTGACCGCCGAGGCTGCTGGAATCACCCTCCTTGTGCTCGCGTCCGTGTGCGAGGTGAGTGTCTCCGCCGGGCGCATAACCAGACTCACTGGGCCGGGCATCTCGCTCCACGTCATTCTGAGGCATGGCTTCGCTGGCGGTCTTCTCGGGCTTCTTGGCGGCGATGAAGTCCATGGCCGGGTCCAAGCCCTTATCGATGTCACCGTGGTTGTGGTCCATGTCTTCGTTGCTAAGCCTAGTAGCCAACATCTCGACAAAGAACATGACGATGACGGTCATGAGGGCGATGGCCTCGGCCCAGTCGTATCCGCCCATTCGATCCGCCAGACATTCATCTCCCAGGTTCTCAATGGCGGGGACCAGCAAGTGCATGAAGGCCGTCGCGATGATGACACCGGTACCGATGAACTTGAAGATGAAGAAGGTGAACTTAGGGACGGCGATCTTGCTCTGTCGGGCAAGGATGATGGGGGAGATGGCACCCAAGAGCGAGGAAGCCATAATGATGAAGATGGCGCCGATGCGAAGGCCACGGTTCGTGACGTCGACGGTATCGCCGCTACAATCGAGTGCGTCGGCCATGATGTCGTCGGTGCGTTGTGTTGTTGCAGTTGAGGATGCAGAAAGGCAAAAGGGTATCCAATGCCCTCTAAGAGACGGGTCCGGGAAAAGATGTCTTATAAGTCCAGCGACCAGGTTTGGACAACCAAGGCCAGGATGTCGTGGAGCGCCAAGACGGCCAGAAAAGGGATTATTCCCCGATGAGGAAACAAATGAACTCTAGGGAGTAGGCGATTCGAGCAGATGGATCGGCGCCAAGAAGGGCGAAGGGCGGGTGGCGCGACGTTGCAGTCTGTGTCACACGGGGATGTTCGTCTTGGCCTGCAGCTAAAGAAGCGAGGGTCGATGCGTGAGAGCGACGGGTTTATATGTCAACGACGATGCTGGAATCGAGATATGGCGGATGGAGTCTTTTTTTGGGGGGACCGAGACGAACGGGTTCGCGAGAAAGGACCCTGATGGCGCCGAGACGGAGTTATAGGCCGCGGGAGGGTGCAAAAGGGTGCCACACGGAGCCGAGTCCAGCGGCGACTGGGGCGTGCTTGGAGTTAGCTGGCGGGCCTAGACGGAAGCAAAGTGCCGAGAGATGCGTCGACCGTAGGCGTGGTGTTGATGCAGCTTTGAAGACCGGGGAATGGATACGGTTATGGACAAGGCTAAGAGTGAAGAAATGGGCCCCGGGAGGAGAGTGTTTGTCAGACGCTCGACGACGGCGCAAGGGTCCAACGATTTCCGACGCAGAGATGATGAAGAGACGAGGGGGAAGAAGAAGTGAGAGAGACTGGGATCGCAACGAAGGAGGGGCGTGGATCGTGATGGAGAGAAGGAACACCCGTGGGGGTTAGGAAGAAGACGAGACGGGCGACTTTTCCCAAGGGTGTCGTTCTGTCGAGGGATTGGACCACCTCGACGGCTTTGGTGGCGCACGGGGCTTTTCGTTCCCCTGCTCTGGGCTGTCCTGGGCCGTCCTAAACCTTGCATGTGAGTCTATTCGTACGCGTCGTCTATCTGTTCTGTTTTATCGAGCACTATCGCGATTCCCACTCGAGGCAAACAGCCGCACGTCTTCCTCTCGACAGCATCCTCGCCCGACTGAGTCACGACTCGCCCTAAATTGCCCCTATTTTATTCACAGCCCTTTACAAAAAGTCAAAGGCCAAAAACAGAATGAAGACGCAGAAAAAAAAATGCACAAGCGCAGAGCGGGATAAAAGCCAGCGGCGGGTTGGCCTAGTAGGTCTGTCTGGGTGGGTCAGTTTAAGGTGAGAACCCGGATGGCCATGGCCTGGCAGGGATGCCCGGCTGGGAGGGGAGAAGGCGTGTCATTGGTGGGTCTCCCAGGGAGGGAACCTTTACAGTGAGGCTTTGTACGGAAGAGCATTCGTAGATTGTCATGTCTTTGTGAAATGTACAGATCTGTAACTGCACGATTGTCCTTGGGCAAAGCTATTATTAATGTCTCTCTTTCGGGCTGTCATGTCTTGAATGGTGCGTGCTGTAACCAAAACTAACAGCTCCGTTCGTCCCACTTCAGACAATAAATACAATAGTGAGACTACAATAAATGACCTCTTCCCAGAACAAACCCCCACTTCCATCCATCAGCCAGCCATGTTTTCTCTTTTCACCGGTGTGGGCTCTCTTCAACAACCCAGAATCCCAGGTAAAGTCCTCCACAGAGTGTGGCGTCATCAGCCACCCGTCCCCGCCCAGCCTCTCAGAGCCTCCAGATTCGACATCTGTATCCGACTTTCCAGCCTTCCCATTGGCCACCCGCCTCTCCACATCAGCCACGGCCATCTGGACGAGGATCCGCGATGCCATCAAGGTTCTCATGGCGCATCAGGCGGGCTCTCCTCCACCCGCACGCCTGTCAGCGCCTAAACACCACGTCTCGGCTCTCGCGGCACCGTCCACCTCGTGCCGCAGCTTGGCAAGACATGTTCCAGTTTCAGGCGCTAGACAGTCAGACCGAGTTCAGTTCCATCATTGCACGCGTCGTGTCCGTCTAAGTGACGCATCGTCAACGGGAAGCCCGTCAGAGATGACGAGACTGGCTCGTCACAATGCACACCCAAATCAGGAGAGAACCATGCCTGTCAGGCAAAGACTGCAGGATCAAAATCGTGTATGTACATTCGTATGACACCCGCATGTACGTCTGTCTGTATGCTGGTGGTTCTCCCATTTCTTACCCATTTTCAAGTCTACCTGTTCCAACGCCAATGACATGCTACCCATCGTAACCAAACACACCTGCTGGCGCCCACATAAGGCCCAAAGCTGAACGGACTAGGCAGTGCAAAGTACACTTCGGTCATTTCCCCCACGCCTCACTCCCACCGTCTAGCGTCCACTAACAACGACGTCTCCCGTGGCCGTAGGCGTTGACCGTGGTGGATCGTCCCCCCTGTGGTGCCATCGCCCTTTTGCTCAGCTGGAGCATTCCCATGCGCTCGTTGGCCATGATCCCAGCCGCTACTTGGGAAGAACGTGCCCTGCGGACCGACTCGGAGAATAACACCTCATCTAGAGTGGCCGCGTGCTGGAAGGCCACCACTTCAGGGGTCGTTCATGACGAGAACTGGATTTCTAACCCAAGGGTCCGGAATGGCTTATCCAATTTCCTCAGATCAATGCCGCTCCCCAAACTGAACAGGAGCGACTTGACGCGCCCCTCCCAGAGGAACCCAATCCGGAGGTTCTGGTCCAGTCGTGTCTTGAGTACACCCGCGTATCTCTCCTCTCCGGGTATCTCAGGTTCGGTTGGTTTCGGAGGAGTTGGCTCCTTCACTGGTTCTGGGGCATCCAACCGCCACTCCAATTTCGCTTCGAAGCTGCGCTCTTTTGGTCCACTGGGTTGTACCATCTCTTCTTCTTCTTCCACAACGGGCCTCACGAACGGTTTCCGCCAGAGCTCCATGCCAACAGCCCAGGCGCTCTCGTAGCTGAACATGTTGAACTCCATTCGTGTCGCTAAGCTGCAGTGCTTCCCCGCCACCACCGCATAGCTGGCGCTGATGTTGCCCATCAGGGGGTTGAGGGTGAGGGTCGCGGACAGCGGTGTCCCCTTGTGAGATGGTAGAGTCGCAAACCTGGTTCCCACGCTGATTCCGCCAGACTTGTTAAGCGTGCCGTAATAGAATTCTCCGCCCGTGCTGAACCGCCCATAGATCCTGTCGTTTCCATTGTCGTTGGGGTTTGGTGGAGGGCGCCCGTCAACGTCACCGCCGGAATTGTACACGCCTCTCAATCCCAAAAGTCCTCCATCCGAGGATGCGAGTCCCTCGAGGGCGTACTTCCCCACGTCGTATTGTGCCAGTCCCAGGACGGTGCCTCCATTTCGAAGGTGCTGGCCTGATACCGAGCTCAGTTGCACTTGTAAAGCAGGCGAAAATCGTTTGACCACCAGCGCTTCGAGCATGGACTGGGGTAGGTATAGCCGGCCATACAGGAGAGACGATTCGGGAATGTCCTGTGGGGTCTGGAGCCCTGCGTCGGTCCGTGGAGGGAGCTCGGTGAGCGGCCGGTAGGAGCGCAGCAGCTCCGGCAGGGACACGGTCTCCGACTGCGGCGTCAAGAGGACTCGGAGCGGGACCGATGAGAAGAGGTACGAGATGGAGCCATCGACAATACCGACGGAACCGAGCTGGTATGACGTTGCGAAGTTCGGGCTCGCGAGGGCGGAGAGTGTGAGTCGCAGACCGCGAGGCGTCTTGAAGTTCAAGAGAGCTAGGTATCCAAGCCGTCAGCAATAAAGCACCAAGCAACTGAGCTTGCGGATGTGGTGTTCTCACCATCGGAGGTCGCATTCAGCGCCGCATACGAGTTGTCGTGGTTCCAGCCCGTAGCTTCGTAGAAGGCGCTGTGGACATAGTCCATAAACTCGCGCATTTCAACGCCCGATGCACATGCCTTCCGGAGCGCGAAATTCCGCTACTCGGGATGGGATTCAGGTCGAGAGCTTCCGTCTGCTGTGCGTCAAGTTCGACAAGTTGCGACGAAGTGTCACGGTGACGTTGGTGTTGGATCTAAAGTTTCCGGGGCGGGAAATAATCGGCAAAATGGTCGTGCAAGCGCGCCGTCCTGCTACCCTGTACCAAAAACTGACACCTCTGCGATGAGAGCAGCAGTTCAATAAGGCAGCATCTTAAGCAGGAGTACTTGCATTTTAGCTGATTCAACTTTCAGTGCAGAGCATTTAACTTTTTATGTACATTTTAAAGCCCAATAGGATTAGTTGTTATGTCTTGATGTGGTGGGTGAAACGTTTCCTCATCGAGCAATATGGATTCGACCTAATCGTAGTGATGATGGATCACATTTGACTGTTTTTGACCAGCCCTGGACCAAACCCAACGTAAAATTTCTTTTATAACTCTCCATTAGACGATTTTTGTGTCCTAACACAGTAAATAAAGAACGCTATACAAATGGAAGCAATGTTGCTACAAGCTACCAGTATTGAGCTCGCGGTTAGGAACATTCAACACAAAGGAGGGGATACAAATGAACTACATTATATTAATATTCAGTTTTGACTTGAGTTAAATGAAGTTCAATGAAACACTGTCCCCTCTGTGTCTGAGACCAAGGGAAGGTTGTTTCAACTAATATTCTCAGGCATCTTGCCACCATTGATGCCCCACGTTTACTTCAACACAATATAGCACTACTTATACCAACAGAGATGATCCATTCAAGTCGCAGACTTTAGTAAATCTATAGGGCCTCGCGCGTTTATTTGAGTGCTGTACCGATCATATCCTGGTTGATAATAGTAACCTAAAGGCATTACATTCGGGATTGATGGTGCTTTGTACACCACATCAATTCCAGTATCATCTCCACTGGGAAGATAATTGTTTTCGGGGTTGAGGGAAGAAACTGAATGACACAGCCTGAAGAATATTGACATACTAGTGTTCGCCGACAGAGGTGTGTTTTCACGACTGGCGATAGCGTGCTGTTTGTTGTCTATCGCAACAGCTCATCTTATAGACAGACTATTTTCCTGCTTCGGACATAATAACTACAAAAAGGACTCGGTAGTTCTGCTATAAACTGTGATCAAATTAGTTGCTAGTTTGCGAAGTCGGATTGTGGGTGATACCCGATCGTTAAACGCGACTCTGCTGTCTGGACGAGGGGAGGAGAGTGGGTGTCTGCAGGATCAATAGGCACATCAAATACAAATGCAAACTTGTCTTATCTATCGGATGATCGATATGTATTAATCTGTGACTCGACGAGAACGGAAGGAACTTAGGGGAAGAAACACTGCACCTTGTCAGCAAAGGTCCCATTCCACTCAAGTCTGACGAGAAATCAGACGATCAAGACTATGGGATGTTTTCACTCGTGGTTCTCTTAGTGACGACTTCGAGAAGAAGAGAATATTTGGCGTGTTGTAGAATCTGTTGCAAAACGATAGGACGACAGAGGTCTGCTGAGACAACCCTCATCCGTTTGTAGTGCGCCACCTCTCCCCAGATATACCAACAAGTCGTTAGGCGCCCTCGCAACGTTTGTGACACGGGGAGAGCCGAAGCCACCCGAGGCTCCCGGTGATGAAAGTGCGTCTGTAACAAGGATGAAAAGCCCAGGACCAACAGTTTCGGAGCAGCCGCGTGGCACGTAAATGAAGACACCATCTCGTAAGCTTGGAGCCACACCTGCAGCGGAATCGCATGACTTGGCAGCATTCAAATAAGCAGTGGTTATGCGTGGCCCTGGTTTACAGTCCCGAATGATACTTGGGAGGAAGTTGGCCTTTGTTGCGACCAGCAGGGAGTCTCAGATCCGAGACATCTCATCGGGAGGTTCATGTCTCTCCACACCATGGCTCGATGACCCCAAAAGCAAAGACGCTCAGTACCCGCACATCTTAAAGAACGGAGAACAATTGTCCCTCAAGTTCGGATGGCTGTCTTGGAGGTGCGGGACAGCCCTTGCATAGACCTCATGCACACAGTCGATGACGCTCCAGGACCACTCGGATCAGTTCTCTCCTGCAGCAGCCGTCGATCTCACAATGAAACAGCGCAGTTATCTCATAGCTTTCAACCAAGGAGAATGCTGACCTACATTGAATCGCGGGAGCTAACCGTGGGTGATGACAAACGAAAACCCAGAAAGTCGGCTGCGTTCTGGGCTTCTGGAATGTGACAGCTCCCGGGTGGCAGCGGCGTGGTTCGAATGAGATCACCACTGAGGCGTGCGTCTCAGGCAGTGATGCAGATGCTTAATGCGTGAAGGCGTTCTGTTGGCGTTGGTTTGATGCGCGTTGCAGCGCGTGCATCCTCACCATCTGATGGCAGTCTTCTTTTCCATGATTACCTAGGGTGGTATCGTGAAATGGAGGTCCGTACGACCGGACATCCAAGGCCGTTGCGGAGGTCTGGGCTTGTGCGCAGACGGAGGAGACGAGCAAGACCTTCTGGCCCGGGGATTGTTACGGCTCCGGTAGCGGACTTGGGCTTTCTTGATAGACAACTACGGTCAAGGGTCACGGGTTGCATGAAGGCCAGTGGCATAAAATGGGGCAACGACTAGACGTGGGTAGAAGGCCGGGGGAACCAGGCGAGCAGCGAAGCAACTGGGGAAGTGATGAGAGACGAACGTTGGCCGAGCGAGAGAAGTCTGGGGAAAACCTGGAGACCCCGAAAAAGCAGTCAGCAGGGACGGGCGTTGGTTCTCCTGAGCGATCAGGGCGTCGACGAAAGAGGTTTCCTAACTTCGTAGTCTCCTGCGTAGCATGTATAAGCACGAATCGTCCCATGTATCAGCGGTGCTTGGTTGGCTTGCGACTCCCGCTCGCCCGTTCCCCCACCCTGATCCCTGCTAGGCTCGCGCGCAGGATGGACGTTGCAGACGGCTTGGTTTTGCTTTTTGTGCCGGGATTCCTTCGATAGCGCCCCTGGCGACGATCCGATAGTGGGACCGAACGGGGGATAGGTCACAGGCGCTGGCTGCTCACAGATCGAGTCTACGATGCGAGCGATGGAGATCCTTGTTTTTGATGTCTTCACCGATGTGCGGTCTGGTCTGACAGCATGTGTTCCTTGGGGGTATCCGTACTCGTACATACTCATTACATTAGCCATGTCGCTGGCGATGCCTTCTAGCTCTAATATATATATAAACAATCGTGGATCAAGTGAATGACCTTAGCGCGAGCGCTCGATAGCATAGGCCTCTTGGTTTCCGTGGTGCTTTGTCGAGCTGGCTTCGCTGACGGCCCGCTCGTGGTGCTCGGGGATATCATCCTCCTCGGTCGTGGGACCCATTCGCGTAATCTCCGTGACGACCGTCTTCTTGATTCCCTCGAGGTTCTCGCGCTCCTTGAGTTCCATCTCGTCCTCCTCGCCGAGCTCGATGTGCGTCCGGGTCAGGGTGGCGCCGAAGCGGCTGTGCTGAGGGCGGGATCCGGTCTGGTGGGAGCGGCCGCGAGAGCTGTAGTCGTTGGAGTCGGCGTTGTTGCTGGCGCGGACGACCTTGCCGATGAGATCGGCCATGTTCATCTCGATGTGGAGCTTGAGGAGGTACACAAGCGGGTGAAACTGGACATAACTGGGAGGTGTGAGTGAGAATCCGTCGTAGAGTAGGTGGAGGAGTTGAGGAACTTACACGAAACTGTTGGGCAGAGACATCATGCAGATGAGTAGAATCTGTATCGGAGGTCAGCACGGATCGTTGGTTTCGACTTCAGAGCGTTGGGACTTACATCTAGAGCAATAGAGATACCGACAAGAAACAGGTTCATCTGGTACAGGCGGTTGTACTTGTGCAGACCGTTGGCGATCAGACGCTTCTTGACGACCCAGATAAAGTAGAAGTTGAGGATGGCGTCCATGATGGCGAAGATGACCTTCTCAACACGATCCCAAATGTTGTTGATGGCGATGTACTGCTCACTGATCTGGAGACGAGCAGGAACCCAGATACAAAAGACGCTGATGTTGATGGCGAACAGGATCAGGAAGCAGAGCCATTTCAGTTTGGTGGCGTTGGCCCGGACCAACATCAGCAAGCCTACTCGGTTGATGATGATCTGAATGAGGCATTGCACCTGCGTAGACCAGAAGACGACTAGAAGAGCGGCGTGTTAGTGTTCTGTCCGCTGGGCTCGGGATGGAGAAGCTGGGTCAAATCGTACTAATGAAGAAGTAGAACTGGAAGCTGGGGCCGATGATTTCGCGGAGATAGAGCCAAGTCATGACTCCCAGGATAAAGCTCGAGATGATCTCAGCCCAGATCATGACGACGTAGATGGTCAACCTCTTCCTCCTGATGATGGCGGATTTCGATTGTCGGAACGCCTTGGCGCAGTTGAAGACGGTGACACCCAGGGACAAGCCCCAGATGATGGACGCAATGTTCATGTCATCTTCACTGGGAGGATCCAGGTGGAAGTGCTCCGGCACCAGGAATCCGCGCTCCCCCATCTCGAAGACGGCTGCTGATGTCGTTTAAACCTTCGGTTTTGGTGTTTTGTCGTCCGTAGTGGACGCGGGCGTCCGTGGCGAGGCGTTCCTTGGGGATAAAGACAAAATGAAACCGAGTGAGACAAATGCCGAAGAAGCAAGCAAGAATAAAAACCCAAGGATCCGTCGCACACCTTTGGATAGAGACTGAGAAGCAAAAGGAAAGAATGGCCCCGGGACAAGAGGCGTGTGGATGGGGGCGGCGGCAACGGGCCTTTTTCACAAAGAGACCCGAGACTCGAGGTTTTAATACGACAGCCCTCGACAACGCCAGTGCACTTCCTACACTACCAACCTACCTACCATGCTACTCGATGCAATGGCTTGCCAACGACTCAGACGGGCGTTTCTAGGGGCTCCATTCTGGTCAACACGGTCCAGGCGCCTCCTGGAGAAGGAGGAAAGGGATCGTTGCGGGCGGTGCAGCGAGTCGTGTACGTACTTTCGTTCCCTCGTCCGGGTCCGGGGGGGCAAGGCCGCTTGGCCGTGGGCCTCTCCGCCGAAAAGCCTGCGCCCGGACGCCGAGACGTGATACGACGGGCCATGGGGATTGACACTACGCTAGAGACGTTTAGTCTGCGTATGTAGAAACAGGCGTGGTGGCGATACAGGCTAGGGTAGGGGGGCTCACGATGCCGGGCGGGCCAGCTGGCGGGGAGGGCGGAGAGACGAAAGACGATGCTCGCGGTGATGGGGGCCGGGAGATTTGGAATGGAGTTGGGGGGAGGGAGTCTTGGAGGGGGATGGTGATATTCTGTATTTGGTGTTTACGTGCAGCAGCAAGACAAGCCTTCAACGGTTATGAGTCTCTCATTCCCTCTCTCATTCATCCTTCTCTCTACAGCGACCTTCGTAAACTCAGTCTGATATCCGCTGGCTCCGAAACTTTGTGATTGCTCATCTGACGAATCTGGGATCTCCAGCCCTCACTCCGCACAAAAAAGCACGGCACGGATACTACACTCCACAGACGATGCAGCAGGCCATCCCATCGTCCCCTCAATCGAAGCCCTCATCTCACCAGCGCTGCCAGGGCTCGCAACAGGGTCTGCCCTGGCCAGTCTCCGTCAGGCCGACTGCTAGCAGCCTGACCAAGACCCTGGTAAAATTATGCCCCCCTCCCTCTAAAAGCGCCCAACGCGTCGTCGACGGCGCGAGTCAGTGTCTCGCAGCCCAGCCGCGGTGATCGGCACTAACTATAGGCCCCGCCGGCGTAGTGCCCTACCCCTGCTGGCGTCGTCAGGTAGTCTAGGTGCTGTAAGTACTACGTAGCCCAGGCCGGCGATAGGATAGGCTGAGGGACTTATGAAGCACGAAATAAATCATGGCCCTGGCCTGGCCGTTCTGGTGTTGGTGTTCGCTTTGACTGAAGAAATTTGAAGACGAAACGGGGTGGGTTCTTTTTCTCAGACACCGCATCGATAGCACGTAGGACTAACATGGCCCGCTGCTACGGTGATCACCCACCGATGCTACCACAGCCCACTGTTGATCTGATTCATTCATCGTTGCAGGGCAAAAGAAAAATGGTGCTTCCCGAGGACTTGGATTGATGAGATGAGATGGGGCCCTGCGCCTGTGAGGCCACTTTTTGCTTTTCTCCCACAGACACGTTCCAGCATTTTCCCCAGAACCCCAGAGTGAACCCCGCGAAACTGTGCTTTGCGGCCGCATGAGACAAGATCTTGTTCATATTGTTTTCTCTCTCTCTCTCTCTCTCTCTCTCTCTCATGTCTCTTCCCTCGCCAAGAGTCAAGTATACACACCCGCAACGGAGGACTTGCTCCGTTATTTCCGGCCCATCTACGTAATACGCCCTAAGTAGCCTCACTTCTCTTACTCATCAATAGACTACTTATCTACCAATTTTGCCCAACTCGGTCCGGATATTCTGACCACCGGATGATCGTCATTATCCCGCTCCGTCCGCCGGTACCAGCGCCATCGGCCCCGTTGATTCTCGTCGGAAATGTCCCTCCTGGGACTGAAGACTCTTCTTAGATGCTCCAGCCGCAGTGACCCAGGACACAGATTAGGCTGCTTCCGGTATCCGCCGCCCGGCCCGAATCTTGGGCGAGTTGTCCCTGGATATCCGATTGATGAGGGCGGCTGAAATGCTCTGGCACCTGAGCGTTGAGTCTTGACTCTTTGGGGGGCGCCCCTGGCTGATCTTGGTCCTATCAACCATGTGGTCTCTGGCCCTCCATGTGGTCTCTTCCTGGCTCTCCATGTGTATGACAGCCTAGACAAGTCCAGACACTGAGACTATCGGTGCGGTGGCTTGAGCGAGAGCCCCTCGGGTTCGCTGAGCCTAGTCATCTTTGCCTTGCGTGCCTGGCCCGAGTTTACCACCGGGCGAGCGAGTCCGCCGCTGTCCGTCCTCGCGAGGCTAGCCTCTTCACTGCCGACCGTGGCTCGGGTCACTTGCTGCCGACCCTGCCAAAACCTGCTTATCTCGTCGGCTACTTGTACTGAGGGCGATCCCTTGCTGGCCATGACGGAAACATCAACTGCAGCACACCTTGGCAGCTGGGGCAGAGAGGGCATTGCCAGTGTCAGACCCGCGACTCAGGTCCCTGGACCAACATCTCCGGACTGCTTCCCCGTAGTGCTTCCTCCCTCCCCACCTCGTTGTGTGTATCATCTGCCCGCGTCAGGCTGCCATTGCCAAGTGACGATCGCGAGCCCTCGGAACCGGCATGGGCGACCCGGTGTCTGGCCACGGAGTTCAAAGTGCCGGACTCGCCATCACAGGCCCGTCTGAGCTTTCCCCAGGTATCTTCGGACCAAATCACACCGAGAGGCCTGTGTGACTCTGAAGCCTGAACCCCTGAATCCTGCAATTGGTCGCCCCCGACACTATGCAATTTTTCACGCTTTGTCCGGCCTTCAACGTGGAGTCAGATGCAATTTTGATGTCTAATGAGCAAGCATGTTCCCTGTGGTTGAGGGCCTGAGCGACCAACGCACAAGCGATAGCCTGTGTTTCTCCACGATTCATCGCCTTTAGCCAGCATCAAGGGCGTCGAGCCATGTCCGTAAGCCTGCTGCGAGTCGCTGCGTAGTCGAATGTTATTCTCCGAGAGTCGAGGTTGCGATAGTTGGTCGTTGATATCATGGATGGATGGACCTGGAAAGGAGGGAGCGCCCTTTGAGCCTTACCACGGTTTGATCGCCCATTATTTCGCACCTCAACCCCCCTGCCACGTTTGGAAAGCTTAATTCGAGAGCCCTGACTGGCCCTCGGTTTCTCATCTCGAGCTGGACGACGTCGTCAGCGAAGCAGCCAAGCGGCACTTAAGCGTGTGGCGGTCGTTGGGACAGCGCCAAGTGGTAAGCCGAAGACGCCAGTCCGAGCACACTGTGGCACCCGCTCTACCGCGTATGGTGGTGATACGGGTCTGCAAGCCAAGTTGCTACACGGTCTGCCGGTTTTTTTCGACGCTAGCATTGTGCCCAAGACGCAAATTTGTCACATAAATGAAGCTGAGCGGGCTTACTGCGCAGTAATTAATGCGACGTCCCCGTTGGATGCATGGCGCACCCTCGCTGGCTTTTACGTGAGAGAAATCCGTTTCTAAAAACAAGTCAAATTGTACTTATTAGCAGCACCACGTTGCCGTTGCTTCCAGAGGCTTAACCGCCACGTGTGTTAGGCTTCACCTTGACGCCTCGCGAGCCTTCAAGTCTGCCACCATCCCATCCGCCTCCCGTCTACCACGTGCGACCACGTGTGGTTTCCCTACTGACTCGCAGGGGCCCGTGGAAGGGTGTGAAGGGACCGAAGATCCCATCCAGGGGCGTCAGCAGCATTTCTAGTTCCCTTCGCCGAAGCAGTCTTCCAGCACCATCGCGAGTCTTCACGCCTCTGGCTCCCAGCTAGCACGTGTCGAAACCGCTGATCCAGGTTCTTATCGTCGATGATTGGGCTGCCCTATCTAATCGAGGCGCTACTCTGCAATAGGCTCCGGTCCGTCGGGGGAGTGAAGCCGCCAACTAGTGGACGATATTCTTGGTGCACTATACGAACTAATCGCCCTTGGGATGCTTGCCGGCTGTCCGATAAGGATCTACTGTGCCGTACCGTTGACCCGGGTCCCGGATGCCCAGAAAGATGCCCGGGGGGCGAAGAAGTTCCTGAAATGGACGATGGGTGTTCTGCGAGGGCATTGGAATGCGGGTTCTCTGTCTCAGAACTGTCGGCGACATTTCGAAACCGTAGTCTCAGAAGGCTGAAGAACGATCAAGGGTACATTCCCACTGTGAGAGCCGTTTCGCCGGCGTAGCCATCATTGTAGCAGCCCCTTTCTCTCGGGGCGCCTTGAAAATTGCATAACTTGGCGAGGATATATCTTTTGCCGACACACTCATCAATGCAGAAGCTTATCTCCCTGCTTTTGCCACAACCAGTCTGAAAGGGGCATGTATTGACGTACTGGAGCCCAATTTAGCAGCGACACCCAATTTCCAAGGCAAGATGTGATTAGGTAAGGTATTCGTAGATTGAGGAATCGAGCATGTCATCTGCGGAGCCCCTGGTTGATTGTGGCCGCCGAACGGTGCGCTGAGACGTTGCTGAAGACAGAGATGCTACGTAGTGAATCGAATGGATGCTCGCTATCCGTCTATCCATCACGTCACGTCATACGATGCTAGGGAAGAGACCAGGGATCGTGCTGTTTGAGTTCCGATCTGCTTTCAATCCACAATTAGACATACGCAGATCATGTAATTCTTCGATGTTCAGAGATGCAGAACTACTCGCAGATTCTACTTTGCCGTGCTCTTCTGGGCCTCTTGTAGATCAATAGCGCTGCTAGAATTCAACCAATCAGGGCGAATGGTTTAGTGGTATAATACTCCCTTAGCATAATTCGTCCGAATAATCTGGGAGTGGTCCAGGGTTCGATTCCCTGTTCGTCCAACATCGGTGGTTTGAACCCACCAGTATCCTTTCTTTTTGCCATTTTCTGCTGTGACTCTTTTTTGCATCAATTGACCTGTTTCTCACCCCGACTTCCCCTCAACGACCCCAAGCCTGACATGCTGGGGTAAAGATGACGGGCAGTGCAACGGATCCGCCTGCCAGTTTAACGCTGCGGCTCCGATGCCAGACTCCAGGTCGTTGCTGACTTTCCCCTGATCTGCTCAGGGTGATGCGTTTCGACGGTAGGGTCGGGATATACAACGGATGCAACCTCGCGTAAGGTCGATCACTTCTCAGATCTGCCATAGCGCTCAAGATGCTGGAAGTTGCAACATTCGCATCCCCTTCCTTTGACCCGGGGGAGGACGTCGACGAAGTGCTTCCTCTGCCCCGGACCATGGGGGGTTTTCTGGGGTAAAACTTGGTAATATTGACAGGGTCTCAAAGAGTGACAGGATGATAGGTCACAAACTGGCATCCCCCGCAGCCATGCTAGCGTTGAATCCTCATTTCAGATGCCAGAAGCGAGATGGCCGTACTGTTTGGGGAGATCTGCCAGGCATTTGCTTCGAGTTGTTGGTCGCTAGGCCTTGTCGTCGTGTTAGTCAGTGCAACTGAACATCCCAGCCCAATTCACCGACCATTTCGACATTTCGCGACGTCACCAAGACAACGCGACGACGAGACGGCACAGCAAGAAAGGAGATATGGCATGGGGAGCAGGGAGGCAATGGAGCACAGTGGTTATCGCCCAAAGACAACACATGGTCTGTGTGTCCGAGGTTGCTACATCGCTGAAATGACGTGAGGTCTCCATCCACGTGCCCGAAAGGATAGTGAGAGTTCAATCAGAGGTATTAATTCGGTTTCACCTTGCTTAGCTACTTCGTGAGGTATGGAGTGACCCAGCAACCTTTTTGTCTGTTCTCAGCCTGCCTACTGCCATCTAGCTATCATCAAGAGTAAGAAAAGCTCTGCAAAATTGACACCACGAGCAGTTCCTCTCAATAAACTCAGGTCCCCATCCCGCCGTCATTCCAATCATTGGTTACTTGGCAACCCGGGTGTCTCGTCATGTAGTCTCCGGCTGCTGCAGCGACAGCCTAGGCTGAGCCCTTCTAGTCCTCAGCTCGATACTTTTGCCACAGGGTAACAAAGAGACGTGTCTTGTGTTCCTGCTTGAGCATCGACACAAGGCCCAGTACAAACTCTGCGAGCACCGCGAATTAGTTACTTGATACAATAGAGCATACGTATTCTGTCTTTGAACATACCGGCGCGTGGCTTCACAGCACATTCAGGAACGACCTTCTGGGCCAACTCGATGAAGGCATTGGCAGGCGACCGGATATCGTCGGACCATGCGACCGCCGTCGTGCAGTCGGTGTGTAGAAAGAGCTTGAACACCTGGTATATGAAGGCAATTTCGTCGAGGAGATTCTCGTATGCTTCATCACTTGGGTCGGGCGGGATTTCAGCAACGGGTTCCGGTGGGACCGTGGATGGACCGTCATTGCTGAACGGCGAGTTAGTAATTCTAGGGTAGATTCAAAAGAGAGGTCCACTCACTTGACGGTGTTCGTCTCAGACACTCGCCAGTTGGCTTCCATCCGGCTCATCTGGTGAAAGAAGCACACCAAAGTTAGCGACGCAACAAGCAGCGTCGATGATTCTTACCTGCTCAATGTTACTGGCAGTTGCCCTCGCCGCCTTCTTGTGCTTGTTCTTCTTCGGGTTGAAGAACATAGGGGGTGGCCCATCGCGGTGCCCGCCTTTCTTGCCAGGCGCCATGATTAATGCCTTGGAGTTCGTGAGTGATGACGGTAGGTCGAGGAATGAGACTGTGAAAAGAATAGGCAGGAGGGTTCAAGTATCCGGGAAGATGCCGTTTTGTAGAAGAATTCGGTGAACGGCTTTAATATCTTGAGTGCCAAACAGCATGATGCATGATTCGCAGACGGGCAATTCCACAAGTGTTTGATGAGGATACAAAGTCGAGAGGTCTTGGGCGCAACAATGAACAGTGACGGTAGTCGGAATCTCTCATTGAGAGCTCTTGGGACGAAAAATGCGTTTACAAACAGCTAGTAATCGAAGAGTTTGGAAACGAACTCGCGTTTTCGCGTGACGCTTGCCTCCGCATCTTGTTGTTGGTTCACCAGTTGTTGGCCACCACAAACAACGGTATATCACAACCCGAAAGAGAAAACGTTTGCATCGCGTGTGAGTCTTATGAATCGCCTATCGCAGGACTCGGAAGGCTATCTTTTAGCAAGAATACCTTGTGGACGTGACAACATTGACCAATGCATTCCTGGTTCGAGCACGAACTCTAGGATACCTGGTTGGCGGTGAACTTGCGGGGACATGTGAACATGGGTTTGGCTCGAGCATGACGCATCGGAAGTAAATAAAACAAATCCTCGCATGATTCAGTGTTGGGTGTTAAAAGTGCCGACGACTCACAACTGAGTTGCTGTTTGACAGTCGAGTTGCCTGTTGTACTCCGACCTCAGGTTGGCATCTTCCTGAGCAAATAGCCAACAATACTAAGAGTTTTTGCGCAAAGAGCAAACTACAGAGGCGGGTAACATATTCAACAAATAAAACCCATTAAAAATATGAGTAGTGTGTTGCGTTTGTTTCGCTCCCAAACAGCAAAGGAGTTGATTGATGCTGTTATTGAAGAACCACCTCCAGGGTACGTACCGAAAGTCCCACTTTTACGGCCAAACCCCGCAACCAGTCAACGCCCGCGGTCACAACTCCCGCATCTAGCATCCGCGTCAACCATCAACGACAACATCACCAACCGTTCAGGCGTCCAGCGAAGCAATAGAAAAGCGCATAAACATGCAAAAAGAGAGCTGTTACGACTCCGATACGGGGAATCGAACGTTAGACCGGAAGGGATAATATGTGTTCTTCCCAACCCCCGGATCGACATCTCAAATCCTGAACCTTTGCTAATTGATTTGAGTGGCAGGAACCGTGTCTGCTGTTCCCCGTGAGGCTCCCGCCCGTCTCGTTTCGCCACTAGGGAACGACCTGAAGCCCGATTACCGTACCTGCCTACCACCTACCTGCCTTTGGATACGTCGGTACGTACCTGGCTACCCAGCTCCCAGCTTGAACGGCAGCCGTTTGCCGTTCCGACGGGGGTCCTCCGACGCTGAACCGTTGACCGAAAGGCGCTGGCTCCCCGGGCAGACTGCGTGGGTTCCTAAGTATGGACGGGAACGAATACGCGGCTCGAAGTACTGCCTGTTGATTGGAAAGGACGTGAGAGCACTTGGATGCAACCGACGCTCCAACACCACCGTTGAACATGACAAGAGACCAAGCGGAATATGGATGTCGCCTTTGACAAACTCGCCAACACAGTGCTCCATGAGAATTTCATGAAACAAATTACGGCTTGATGGTGCAAATGGAAGATGAGTCTTGCTCTTCGTATAACATCCGATTGCTATCGTTTAGACGTCCATGTGATTTTCCAACACGGCCCCAGTCAGTCAGCGCGACCACAGCTGTATGGCTTTGATCACAAACTCTCACGGGCGCAACGCAGCTTCAATCGCAACACAACAACCTCCGCGACAGCGATCAACGCCAGGATCTCCGCCGCTAAAAATATTCTAGGCAGAGGTACGGGCAGGGTACGGGGCAGAGGGGCGCTGCATTCAACCGAATGGAAGTAATCCATTTTCGCTGCAGCAGGCACAGCGGTTGGTTGCAGCGCTTTGGGTACACCTAAGATTTGGTCACAGCGGCCGTACCGCACTGGCATGCGCCTGGGCTGTTAGTAAATCACGTATGTTGGATGAATATCAATTCGATGTTGCACGAATAGCAAAATGAGATCAACCGGTTTTACCTAAGTTGCGGTTTGACGATCTTTGGGGTCTGTTGATTATTTCAGGTGTGGCCGCTTGCTCTGAGCCGATTTCTTTGCCCAAATTGACCTGTCCTCGGGCGTTTGCATTGCACACCTGGCATCCACCACCTCAATGATGACGCCAAACCCTGAATCTAAATCCTATTCTACGCTTAATAATGCCATCGCATTGCGCTCGTCGACTCCGAGAATTTTCCCAGAGCCCGTCGTTGAACTGCACCATCAGGCAATGAACGGACCAACGGTGGAGCAGAAGCTTGGACCAAATCATACTCCTCGTCTTGGTGCCTCGGACCAGTGTCGTGAGGCCCTCATGCCTGAGAGCAGAATGGTCCTTTCCTTTTCGCGAAATACCACTTCTTGGGATGTATCTGTTGCTGGTGCTACATGCAAGATTGTTCTTCTCCGCGATACAATACTTTTTCTTCTTCTCTTTCTTGAAGAAACGCATTTACCTTACCACTCGGACTTGAAGCACCAAGACAAGCAGGATGCAGCTCAGCTCTCTGTCTTTGGCGAAATATTCCTTCTTGGGCAACCTTCCTCTCAATTAACAAGCGTGCATCCGAGAAGAATGATCTCATTTGGGATGTTCTCTATTATCAAGCGCATCTATGGCCTTCAGTTATATACCTTGCTCGGTTGGTTGAATTGCAGAATGAGCCGAGGTACCCACCTGGTGGAGGTTGCCGAAGAGGTGGGGGGGCCATGCAATTTAACCCAGGTACTGAAGGATTGAAGCATTTTCCTTGTGACCTACTCCGTCCGTACTTAGTATAAAATTGAAACTTGTTTGGCTACCTCAAATGCCTCAACGTGTATCTATCGATACTATCCCGAATTGAACCTTAGTGTAAACTACCAGGCTCAGGCTGTGTGCACCAAGGAAGTAATGGAAGGGTTGGTTTCTCAGCTGACAACCGGCCCGAGTGCGACTCAATGGCCATCTAAAAAGAGGGACCTCTCTGTCCATTCACGAGAAGAAAATTCAATTCTGACAAGCACCGGGCAATCCTTTTTTTGGTCTGTGGAAAGAAAGTCTCTTCTTCTTCTTCCTTCTTACCAGAATTTGCCAAAAGTAAAAAAGACAAAAAAGGAAGTAAGTACATGGATGAACGACAGACAGTGAGCGAGTAGAGAGAGAGGGTGAGTGGTGGCGTCGTACGTAATAAGTCAAAAAGGTAGGTCCAGCTCCGGTGCAGGGAATCGAACCCTGATCCCCGCGGCACACATTTCCAGGATGAAAACGCGGAATGATAACCGTTACACCACACCGGATTATCTAAGGAGGCTTGACAGTGCGACTAATCCCACTTGGTTGCAAGGTTCACAATTGAGAGTCCATATAAATGGAACATGGAATTCTTTAGTTTCTAGATGAAAACGCGGAATGATAGTCCACTACACCATATCGGATTGTATCGATGAGAGTTGTAACAACTTGATGGTGGATCGTGAGCAAAGCACTAGTATAAAGGAAAGAAGCCAGAAGTTGGAAAGGGCCACAGAGTCTTCTCTCACATTCGTCCATTAGTGTCATGTCTTGCGTCTTCGATATCTATTTTATGAGCATGTGAAGGCGCAAGAGACCTCTCCTGGACTCACTATTGTGCAACTGTTGATTACCCCGCGGCTTGGGTGAAACAATGGCAGTCATGGCTTCTAAAGTCCTCTTCCAGCCAAACGGCAAGTTTCCACCTCTGTTGTGTCTTCGGTACTCAAGTTGACCAACCAAGCCTCGGGCAACCAACCAACGGGAGATATCCATTTAATGACGCAACCTATGGTAACTCCTTGTAAGTCCTCTTAATATGAGCAGGGCCTAACAAACTGGAATCTGGCTTTTGTGAACGGGTTGGCTTGAGGCGATTTCTGGAGTGCGTATGCTTGAGTCACTGCAACATCCGGATTCGAGTTGAGTCAAAAGTGAGAGTTCAAGCGCGGGCCAAAGAACAATAAGCTCCAAATATTCTCGCCATGCCACGACACTGTCCGGAATAGGATATGTCTATTGAGTTGGTTAATAATACTTGTCAGCGCAGTGCTGCATTCATCTCATTCATTGAGCTCACCCAACAACCAAGTCAGACCCTTCAGAGCCTGACAATTAACTGGAGCATGCACGTCATCTAACTTTACTCTTGAACTACGTAACTTGGCACGGTGTATCATTCACGGTGCAACGATGGTGGCGAGTGACATGTACATCAAATGCCAAGATGCCATCGACGATAGCCCAACGGGACTCGCCAGAACGACGCAATGAGAAGAGAGCGCACGACAACTCTCTGATCGACCCTTTTGCCAAGATATCAACCGAGGCCAAGAACCAAAAGCGCCTTCAAGTAGTTCCATCTAGTTCGGCCCTCGTTACACAACTCCTCCAGACCACGTTCCTCGGAAGTCAATTGTCCCCGAACCAACCGTAGACAGTCTTCAACCTCACTCCCGTTGTGTCACGAAGCCCTCGGAACCACCTGTTGAAGCCATGGAACTTCCCCGTCCCGTCCTCGCCCGTCCTCCCGCCCACGTTTCGTCCAACCGTTGCACGGCATCTTCCCCAGACTTTCGTCTCACTTCTGGCTCACTTCACCGTCACAAAGTTGCCATATCGGGTGAATAAAGAGACAATGAGACCGCACTAGGAAATGCCATTGTATAAGAAGCGTGAATTATTCTGCCTTTTGGCATGCGGTTAAAAAGCAACACAGGAACACACAACCATCGTTGCACTTCCTTCACACTTGTTCCTTCAAACTTTTCGCTCGCAGTCAACAACTGCTTCGTCTATCATCACAAGAGAAACGAACGAGTCAGTCGTGAGAAGCAAAAACAAGTCAACCGGAATACCAGCAACCATGCCGTGCTCCAAGATTCGGTGGCTCTTCATCTTCTTCACAACGGTCCGTCCCCACTCATCACTCAACACCAACTCACAACTAACTCGCTACCACAGACCCTCGCGGCACCCACCCCCGTCGCGCCTCACGAACCCAACCCCGGGCCCTTCGCCGCGCTCCTCAACGACATGGCCAAAGACCCGCACGGCGCGCTCCACCTCGGCCCCGACGGCGTGCTGCGCAGCCTCGCGGCCAACGGCACCGTCATCGACCAGCGCGCCCACCCGGAAACCGCCCCGCCGCTCCGCCGCTCCCCGGCCGACATGGACCCGGAGGAGGTCCTCGGCGCCTGCAGCCCGCCGCTTGCGTGCCACAACAGCACGACGTGCGGAGACGGCTGCGGCTCGTGTACGTACCTGGGGTTCTTCCCGTACGGGCTGTGCCTCGCTGGATAAGGGTGTGCTGCGCTGTGTCACTGGGTTCTGTCATGTATCTAGCATAGGTTGGCCGGGAAGAGTTACAACTTGATCGACACGAGATGCTCAGACAGGCTGAGCGAGTGGTGAGTCATGGAAGGGAATGGCGAGTCCTCAACGCCCTGATTCCGTCACTCATTTGGCTTTCCTCTTCTGGAGAGCGCTGACGGACATTCGGGGATTGGTATCCTGGGAGGAATTGCTCTGTAATCACAATGCCTAGTAATTCGGCCTCCAATGCTCCATCGGCTACCTTGACGCTACTACGGATATGTGCACTGCATTGCACTTCCTTCATCCTGCGCCGTTCGGACTTTCAACCCCGAAAGTCCGCCCATTCGTTCCCATCGCCTCGCATCACATGTTTCCCCGCGCTCAAATACAGTTACTTCAATATCCGATAGCGGAGGTCGCCGCACCAGACGCCATTCCCACGACTTCATCGGAATTGGCCTATCCCATGAGACCACACCACGCACCATCCAATTCCCCCGCCCTGCTGCCCCGCGAATTCGCTGCAGCGCGGCCCCCAGACGCCCCGTTCTGCAGTGAAGCCACCTTCTCGCCGCGCTGAGGGTGTGGTGATGCCGTCCTGCGCCGAGACTGGCCAGTTGCTGCTGCTCTTCATCAGTCTTTGTTGTCTCCCTCTTGGCGATGCGGTCTTGGCACTCCGCTGGTCGTTCTCCTCAAGGTGGCGCTGGTCATGTCACGGTGGCACTGGTCATGGGATTCGAAATGCATTGGCTTATTCGTGTGTTTTTGTATTCACATGTTTTTTGACTATCTGCAACTATGCCGCTCTGCTCTTGGCTATCCTCGCCAAGGCTGGGCTCTAATAGCTTGCTTGCTGCTTTGTCTTGCTTTCTCTCACACGCTTTGGGCGTCCCTTTTTCATCAACCCAGCATGTCTTCGTCTTTGGGATTCCTTCCCATTCACGATTATGTCCTATTCCACCGTAATTTTCTTTTGTGTGCATCGTTTCCCAGGAACGGCCTGTAGTTCCCGTTCCTTTGTAATAGCAGAAAGACCCAAAATCTCTTCCGATCAACGCTGGTGGGGTATATTTGTTGCAAATCATAATTCCAAAAAGGCGCCGCGTCTCTCATGCATGGTGTAAAATATTATGTCTGGGTAAAGAAGAGAGGAGGTAAGAGGGAGGAGGAGGTGGTGGCGATGGCGATAAGGCTAGGCTTTAGCAGGTTCATGCCGATGCCCGTCGAGGGAGCTCCCCGGGTTGTCGGTCTGCGGCCTCGACGCTGAGTCGGTGGGCATCAAGAGGCTCCAGGCTCTCGTACTCGATCGGGGGCTCCGCGGTAGGGTAAGCCGGAGGGCTAGGAGGAACGTCCTGGTAGACGGGAGGGGCCTCGTTGTCCCAGCTCACGCCCATGCCGGCGTGGTCCGTCATGACGACGCCGTAGTGCATGCGCAGGATGCGGCCGGTGCCCGTCTGCGTCGCCATGTGCGGCTTGCCCTCGGGTGCGTACTCCCTAGACACGACCAGCTCGATGAGGAGCGAGTGCGTCACCTCGGTGCCGTCCTCGGTCTTGGTGTCGCAGGCGTACTTGAGCTCACGGGTGTGCGACTTGTACTGGTTGGCAAAGTACTCAAACTCCATCTCGACGTTGCCGTCGGCGCCGCTAAAGTCCGACTTCCAACCCTCGTGGAGGTGCTTCTCGCCGAGGAGACGGACCTCCGTTCGGGTCAGGCCCTTCTTGTCGGCGTCGCTCACGTTCGCAGCGGGAGAGTGTCGCCCGCAGGCGGGGGCCACCGTCTTGATGGTCTCCTCAAGCCGCCAGGTGACCTTCTTAAGTCGCCAGAAGTCGATGGTCTTGGCCTTGTCGTTGCGGGTCACCAGGCCGTCCAGACGGAGAGACACCTTGTTGGTGCCGGTGGGGTGGATGATGGAGCTGTAGTGGGCGCTGGCCTTGATGTTGGTCGGGGGGAAGACGCGGACGGAGTGGTGGGGGATATCATGCTCGGGGAGAGATCGCTTGACTGTGAAGGTCTTCTCGAACCGGATGGGGGCGCAGGAGCCCGTGTGCGAGCACGAGCTCTTGGTGACGAGAGCGTCGGCGTTGAACTCGTACATGATGGCCACGAGGGGAGTGTCCATGGAGGCGGGGAGGTGGCCGTCGAGGAGGATAGAGAAGGGGAAAGTGTGACGGCCTCGTCGTAGAGCAGTGGGCTTTGCAATGAACTTCCAGCTTTGCAGCTCGGTGTACTGGTTCTGGCAGTCGGTACAGTGGCCCTGGTAGGGACGCTTCTGGATAACGTGCAGGCGGAGAGCGGCGGTAAAGGTGCCGATCTCGACAAAGTCGTCACGCACGTCGAGGAACATCTGGCCCGTGATCAGGGCGCCGGTGCTCTCGTCGGCGCTGCCGTGGAAGACCACAGGAGGGCTCTCGATGCTCCATCCCAGCGAGACGGGCGAGGGGTGGTGGTCCTTGGAGGACTTGCCAAAGGGCAGGGAGATGCGGTGGTGCTTCTTGACACCGTCGACGAGGTCGGGCATCTTCACGGACAGCACATTGGGCTGGTCCTCGCCATCAGAGGTGTAGGGGCTGGTGGTGCGGGATCGAGAGATGGCGACCTTCTTGATCTGCGCAATGTTGCCAGAGGATGTGCGAAGGAAGTTGGCCACGCGGTGGGGCATTGTGGGCGAGATTTTGGTGGGAGGTTTTCCCTTTAGCTTCAGTGACGACCTGGTGGGGGGGGGGAAGAAACGATTTTTGTATAAGTGGGAAGCCGGTTTTTTGTGTGTAAGCGAAGGCCCAAAGACGCAATCGAGAGTCAAGGGACGGACAGACGACGCCGGCGTCGCTGACTTGGCTTAGAACAACCAGGATATATACGCGCTGGTCTGATGCCGATGCTGGCGGTGGTCGGCTGACACACGGAGATGCAGCGGCTGCAGACGGCGCCAACAAAACGACGATGACGATGGAATGGCGTCCAGGCGAGCTAACTTGTTCAAGGCGAATGGAAGCTTGGCCGTGCTAGGGTCGATCGGCCTCTGGTTTCCTCGTTCTTTTTTAGACTAGGCAAGTAGTCTGCGGGATTCGGAGCGCCGTAAAACAGGGGTGGCAATGGTCCGGTCCTAGGCAAATTTTCCTTTTCTCCCGTCTCCTTCTTTTGGTTTCCCTGTTCAGGCAGAAGTGCGTTGTTGTGTTTTGTAGTTTCTGGTCTCGAAGGGGAGGGAAGCGAGCGACTGGCAGACGGGGAGGAGTCTGGGGCAGAAGTCAATTGTTCTCTTGTAAGTCGAACAACGATGGACGGTGGTGGTCGTGAGATATGGCTTGCTTGGTGTGTAAGTCAAGAGTGGGTGGCAAAAAAGATTATGCAAGGAAGCTATAGGGCGGTCTGGGGAAGAAGGGTGGCTGCCGATGTTCTCGAAGGCGTCTCAAAGTCTGGGGAAAGCCGGATGATCTTCTTTTTTGTCAAGGAGGAGATTCGGAAATCATGGAGATGGGGAGAGAGATGTCGGGCTCCTTATGAGCTCGGAGCTCGTGTCGCAGGAGTAAATAATTCGACTCGCCCCGACGAGCCTCCTGCGCCGGCGGGGGGGAAACGATGTGTCATAGCGAGCAACGCGATGCCATGACGAGCTTGTTCAGTGGCGCCTCTTGTGGGCAGCAGTCCAGCCGCATCCACTCCATGACAGCGGCTCCCGCCTGACTGAGAGCAGTGTACTTGTTCGTACGGTGTGCCGGGTGGTGTGCGAGCGGGTACCCAAGGTGTATTTCGCAGGAGTGTTGTGTGTAAGTGGGCGCATGGCCCACCGGGGGGTGTGGACGCATTGGAGGGAAACGTGATGAGGTGCTTTGGCCGTGGAGACGGGACTTGGGCGTGTGGCCTGGACGACTGGCTGCCAACAGGGTCCGACGAGCGGCCAGCGGGGAGGAGTATACGAATTACATTACACTACCCAGGAGCAGTAGCAGTACCGTTACAGCACAGCACGAAGTACATGCAAAATCGTCGATGAATGATCCCATGGATGTCCTGGCGACGGCCATCTGCGGGTGGGCCCCATTGGGAAGGGGACGTTGGGATCTCGCTGCAGAGATCGTGGATCGTGTTAATGCCCGCGAGATGAGAGAGAGGCTGAGAAGGGAGAGAGTTGGCGAGAATAATGCCCCGGGTGTTTCCGCACCAAAGAGGAGTGAGCAAGTTTCGATGAATTGGTGTCAGGATCCTCGAGATGAGCCCATGCAGAACGCGCAATTGCGGCATTCCAGTACGAAAACCCATTTGTCTGGTTCTCGAGGCGGCTGTTAGTCAAAGTGTGGATCGAGGTCATCTGCCCGGCGAGTGGTGCGCGGCGCCGACGGTTTTGCAGCAGAGACGAGGTCGGCGGCATCCACCACTCACAGCCGGCCAACCTCCTTGGACCGGGCCGGGGAGGGAGGGGAAAAAAAAAGACACTGAGAGGGAGGGCCCTTAATTCCCGTGTAGTGTACGTACCCGGTAGCAGGGTCTCGGGAACCGGAACTTGCGAGGAAGGGAGGGTGATCTGATCGCGCTCGCACCGCACATGACGGTGCGGCAGAGCTAACTGGTGAGAGCGCCGTGCGGGAACGGGCCAGGGGCAGCTAGCAGAAGGGCAGAAAAAGCCCGCCATGCCTGTAAAGGCTGTAGAGGTACACTGGGCGAACGGGAAGGGTCAGTAGTCGACAGTGCGTTTTGACCGCGGAGATGGGATCTTCGACGGCAACCATCACGGCAGAGGCCATCCATCTGGTTACACCGGCTGGCCGTCGCCTTACACCAGTTGCGACGCTACTTGCAGCGTCGGGTTCGCAGCACGGCTGTTCGGCGCGAAGAG